>JALRMI010000004.1:0-256029 GCA_026120165.1 Leptosphaerulina australis
CGTGCAGTAGGAGATTGAAGTTAGGAGGGTTGGTCTCGTGTTTGGTGTTGCGGAAAAGGTCCGTGCTGGTGCGAACAGACTAATTCCCTAGTACTGTATTACAAGGCATATCGTTCCCAACAACACGAAAGGGTTGAAAGAACTGGAAAATGAACTCATACACATATAGCAAAAACACATTGCATTTTATCGGCAGTTGTTCAAGTGTCATCTCCTTATATGATATAGTTGTAATAGCACAACTCCACTGGCTAGCAGCAAGGAGCAGGAACAATACGCAACGCAACATATCTTAGACATACCACTTTCATACCTTAGCAGTTCATTCTCAGTAGCTGGTCCTGCTTACAAGTTGGCTGAGGCATCACCTTCATCCAATAGCTGAGCTTTGAGTATTCTAGTGCAGGTTGCATAATCCGAAGCGACTAGACCCTAAACATGGTGCTAATTGTCGTATTGCAGATATCACATAGGCTTCGAAGCAACCACGGCCAAGCTTTTTGTTGCCATTAGGCTTCATGCATTTCTCAGTATCGGTATGCCTGAGTCTTGACCTGACCATGTCCATGTACTCACATTGTGCTACATGTTTCAATTTTCGATCAAATCGTTAATCAACACGGGTATCTAAATCATGTCCACCTCCCTTCCGTGTCAAGTCAATGTCATACAGATCATTCCCAAATCCTGATTTCTAGTTTCTAACTCGCATGCAATGTGATGCTCAGCCGCTTGTGGAGTTCTGAAATGCCTCTATATCCCACCTCCTGTGGAGACGCTGATAGCTATCCGACAACCGAACCTCCGATGCGGTCAGAACAGATTCCAAGAACTCCTGGAGGGATGAGGGCTTGTTTGACTGGTAGGTCCTTCGCTCAACGTTGGCGGATGATTTCTAATACAGTCCGGTATCAGTCGACGCGGATATCGAGTTAAAAAGGAACAAAGCTTGCGCACCTGTCAAGAACTCCTCGCTGTCTCAGTGTTAGCAAGTTTCATCTAGTTTCCATCTCACACCTTATCACTCCCTTGCTTGTTAGGAAGTGACTTACAAACTCAACGTAATATACCCATCCCGATCCTCATCATACTTCTTGAACACATCTGTCATCCTCTTGAGACTGATACATGCCTGGACGAACAGATCAAAGCTCATCGCATTCTGGCCGCCTCTGTCATACGTGCGGTACAGAAGTGTGACAAATTGCTGCGAGAGGCGGTACCCAAACGCGATCAGAGCTTCATTGAATTCAGCATAAGAAATAGATCCACTGTGATCAGAATCAAACCGATCGAAGAGCCCACGCCAAGCGGAGAGGAACCCCCATAGGCCGCTGAGAGGTATTAGTAGGCACTTGAGGGCTGACAGGCAGGGGAGAAGTGCAAGAGAACGTACCAGAACTCGTCAAAATTCACGGAGCCGGAACGGTCAGTGTCAAACATCCTACTCTTGTTAGTTTTCCATTATGAGATCTCCCAAAAACAAGCATTACCTGATCATCATGCGTACAGTATGTGGGTCAAAAGGAGACCAATCGCCGTTCACAAGCGCAGTCCGCAATTCGGCTTCTGTTAAATTTCCGCTTCCTACAACAACTCAGCCTCACTCCACTCCACACATACAGCTTCAAAAGAAACCTACCATCCTTATCTACAGCCCCAAAGAGCCTCCACAGAGCATCTCGATCATTCGCATCCCGTGGCGGCGCAGGAGTTGGTGGAGGTCTGTGTTGCTGTGCGATCGGTGGTCTGCCGTGGTAAGATTGAGGCGGCGGTCCATGACCGTAGTTTGCAGGTGGTGGAGAGCCAACGCCGGGCCTTGAGTCGTTGTAGCGCGTGTCGTAGCGATCGTTGTATGCGCTCGGTGGAGGTCTGCTGTCGTAACTCACAGGACGGCCGCCGTATCTCTCTTCTGGACGGTAATCGTATCGCGAGCTTGGAACGGGTGGGGGAGGCTTGTTGTAGTCAGGGCGCGCTGAGGATGTTCGCAGGGGCCGTGGGCCCTGAGACATCATTTGTGCGGCCTAGGTGTGTATGTGTCAATGACATGTATACGTATATTCTGAAAGGACATCATGTACCTGCTCTGGCTCTGCATGTGCAGGCAGTCTGTCCGGGTTAAAACCTTTGTTGTATGCCATAGTGAGGTGTGACAGCTGTGAAAAGAAGAAGGAGGGGTGTAGTGGCCAGCAGGAGACTGGAGGTGATACGAGGTGCAAGCTGATATAAGGTACAAATGGAGGCTCAGCTTTTACAGAGAGGCTGCGTATTCGCGAACGTGAGATACTGAAATACGTTCACAGTCTCCACTTGTATCGAAGCCCAATTTACAGCCTGGTTGCGGCTGACCCGAACTCTGGCGGGGTCTCTCTTGGCCTATGACGCGCCGGTCAGTAGTAACAAGCCAAAAGCACAGGTCACGCACAGAGCTCAACCTGATGGTCTTCGGAAATCGGCTTAGGAAGTTCGGAATTGAAGGTTTGTTAGCTTGATTTGCATGGCTGCAAGGTTCGGCCCTTTGAGTGTAAGATTTAAGATATGGCTGACTTCGAAGAGGTTGTTCATGGGTCATCACAGTAGCTGCTCAGTGGGGCTGGGCAAAGCTGAAAAATGTTACGAACTACGGCAGTCCTACTGTGGAGGCGCAAATCTGTAGTGGAACTTTGCCGTGCAGCCAGGTATGGGAAAACGAGTCCAAGGCATCAGTTCGAGAGATTCAGTAGTAAATTCATGGAATTAAACAAATGGAGATTTCGTATTTAAAACTTCGAATTAGTATCTACTACGAAGACTCCGTCTTCAATCTCATGATTATCGTGCTATTCTTCGTATCATGAACTTGAGACACCCAATATGATTGTATAACTGAAATAAAACAAAAAACATACTCAAGTGTCGTGGGTATCCTGTAACGCCCCTTTCAACTTCCAGCAAGTAATGATTTCGAAATGGCAACATATGTGCTAAACGCGCGCCAGCCTGACTAAACAGGAAAGAACATACAATGGTACTACAGGATAAGAATGGCTAGAATGCCTAAGTCTTCACCCTCTTCTGACTCGTATCGCTCCCTCCATCAGATGTCTTGCGCTTGCGATCTGCTGAATCATCTCGCGCGAAGGACGGTCCATTTGGAACTACCGGGGTTTGGAAGGTCAATGGGCTTGGGAGCATGTTGGAGTCGCGCCCAAAGCCCCACTCAGGGTAGAAGCTGCTCGGTGAAGGCAAAAGTCCATTCTCAACAAATCGACTGGGCAGTGCTGAGATCGGTGTTTCCATATCACGATTGCTGCTGCCGTACGAGTTGCCGTTAGTTGGGGGAGGCGGTCTTGCGAAGGGGTTTGGTGGGCCGGTTGCGCCGGCACTGAGAAGAGAGTTTGCAGATGGTGAGGGCGGTGGTAGAACGACGCCAGAGGAATGTGATGCATCGGTGCTACGAGCTGGAGTTGCACCGGAGATTGAGTCTTTAGGTGATGAATCGGCCGTAGCGCTGCCTCCATCTGAATGTTCGCTTGGGATCTGGACCCGCAGTTTCGGTTTACTCTTGTCTACCTGCAAACTGTTTGTCCGTGTCGGTGGAGCTATCGGGACTACAGATGAGGCTGAATGTGTTCGCTGGGGAGGTTGCGGTGGTTGTGGGCTAGACATCTTTGGTGGCTGTAAAGGCTGAGCGCCGTTTGGCTGAAGTCGGGACATAGCGGCCACATCAATTGACTGCGACCGGTTTTCCTGCTTTATGGTTTGAACATCGCTACGGAGTGGAACCGTGCTGCTACTACCCCAGTGTGCTGCTAACAGTGATAGGCTGTCATCAATCGGTGTGAAGATGCTGTGTTTTGCGGATGCATGTAGAGGTCTTGGCTGTGGAAGAGGAGGGCTTTGGAAATCATGTTGAGGCGGAGACGGGGATGGGACGGTGATTGTAGGCTGCGGTGGTCGTTCTTGTTGCTGCTGGGGCTGGGGTTGCGGCTGCGGTGTCTGCGATTGTTGTTGTTGTTGTTGTTGTTGTTGTTGTTGTGCCTGCTGCTGCGCTTGCTGATGCTGTTGTTGATGAATTTGCTGCTGCTGCTGCTGCTGTTGTTGTTGTTGTTGTTGTTGTTGTTGTTGTTGTTGCTGCTGCTGCTGCTGCTGCTGCTGCTGTTGTGGCGGGTGCTGCGGTTGCATCTGGGCAGCAGGCTGCATTTGCGGCGAAGGCTGCATCTGGGGCGCAGGTGGCATTGACGATCTCCGTTGCTCCTGGTGAATATAATGCTGTACTTGTGGGTTTGGCATGGGGTGAGTGTAATGGTACTGTGGACCTGGTGGGCCCTGCGGCGGTCGTTGAGCGGCTTGCGGGTTGTAAAAGGGTGGATTAGGCATATAAGCATAGTTAGGCTGCGGAGGTGGTGCTTGCGAGGGGTAAGGCTGGGGAGGTGCAAGATTAGAACTTCGTCGGACGTGGCCTGGGTGTTGATCCAATCGTGAGTTTGGTCGCGACAAGTGATGTCCAGGCTGTGGTGAAGGCCCTCGGTGCTGGAAACCGTTCGGTATTGGTGGAGAGGCAGAGGGTGTGACGTGACGGACGTGTTGGAAGGGTTGTGCGTGTTGCATGTGGTGTGGCATCAAGCCATGCTGCTCTGGTGGGGTGTGCGAGTCGCGTGGAGGCGCGCCGTCGTCGTCGTCGTCGTCGTCGTCGTCGCCGTCCTTCTTGCCCATGAAGTCTTCTGGGCCCTTGTGCTCGTGTGCGCCGCCATACTGCGTGACCTGTCAGCGCGGTTCTATTAGGCGCTGCGCTGTTTCCCAAATCAAAAGAGATACTTACGTATTGATAGCGTCCAATCGTCTCATTGATATCGCCAGATGAAAACTCATACAGCTTCTTGTTGTGACCAAATATGATGACGGCGACATCAACAGAGCAAAGCACAGAGAGCTCATGCGCCTTCTTGAACAGACCACCCTTACGCTTCAGAAAGGTACTACACAATGTCAGTGGTAGCTCACAGCGAAAGCGCGTTGTGGGTGGAAAGCGTACACTGAGCGGTTCCGGTCATCCTTGATGGCCTTGATCTCAATCTTTCTGCGGCCCATGATGAATAGTGAAATCAGACGTCACCGTGCATCGAACGTTGAGGGATGTATTGGGCGGCGATGGCGTGGCTCGTAGGTGAGGGTCGTCGAGGACGGAGGCGTCGATTAGCTTGCGCGGCGCCTTCGATGAGCACGACCACGTTACTGGGAGAGCGTTTCAGGAGGCCAGTATGGGCGGCCAAAGTCGGCGCAAAGTGATGTTGATTCTTCCGCAACACCCAAGCTATATGGTCCCAGTGCGCGACACAGAGCTGTACCCAAAGCCCCTAGGTTCTTGAGGCTCAGAACGAGAGATGATGTGCAGAGGAAGCATGGAGTGGGCATGTCCTCTATAATTAGAAATCTGGCTTCGTCGAGCCCGGGCCACTGCTCGCCAAATTGCCCCTTCTTGGATATTTGCTGCTGTTCCAGCATCGTGCAACGGCTGACTGGAGAATTTCATTGGCCGTGTATGGGTTATGACAC
This sequence comes from Leptosphaerulina australis, assembly GCA_026120165.1. Classification (NCBI taxonomy): domain Eukaryota; kingdom Fungi; phylum Ascomycota; class Dothideomycetes; order Pleosporales; family Didymellaceae; genus Leptosphaerulina; species Leptosphaerulina australis. The sequence goes on from JALRMI010000004.1 coordinate 5,536, forward strand.
TCACCGGTGTCTGCTAAACTCTACAGCTCCGGTTAGTCTGTTTTTGTGGAGGCTAATTATAGGATATATCGTAATCGGTATCGCGCAGTTGTTCGACCCTCAAGAATCTGAGATGGATGATACAGGCTCTGATACTCTCTGCAAATGCCCATGTCTTATGGTGCCAGTGTAAATCATATGATTATGCTGAGCTGGTTCCACCGGCCCTGCAGAACAAACACACGCGCAAGATGAGCAGTGTTGAAGGCTCCTAGGCCGAAATTGTTGGTAGCGCTGAGTGAAATGATGGTTGTTTCTCTTTGACTGTGCCTTGAAATTCAGCATTTGTGTTGTACATGTCTGTGTGGGGTTTCGCGGCTGCTGGAACCACTGCTCTCAATACTGCACAGCATCGCCATCGAACTTTCGCTTCGTCATCAGGCATTGATAGAAACCTGCTGCATGGTCGGTAGGCCGCAAGGACTATTTCCTCATACATACCATAGCCTCCCTCATCACCTCCATTACTGATGCATAATGCGTGGTGTCGTAGTTCATCGCTCTCGCGTATCTTTCCCTCCACTGTCACAAATGCTCTATATTTAGATATGCATGCATCCACGCGGGATGACGCAGCCGCGAGCGACCCACGTACCATATCAGATGCTGATGGGTTACTGCAGCAGAATGCACATCTTGTGAATCCTATTGGAGGCCAGTAGTTCAAGTTAGTGGTAAGTGGTCTATTTCTTTCTCCGAAGGGCGTTAGGAATGACCCGTCCATGCACCTGCCAGGCGAACAAGCTTACATTGATCTTATTTTGCACGTTTTGAGCGCTAGTCATCCATAGCGATGGATTCTGTTGTAATCCAGTAGATGTCGGCTCAGGATGCTATGCAAGTTCGGCTTGCGATTGGCGTCGTATGGCAACACTAGAGTTGAAAGCGAAAAGTTCAGATACTATTCTTTATGTCGAAGATTACAGCTGTGTTTTACTATTGAGGGGACTTTTGCAAAAGTGCATTACATCTTCAAAGTTGTGGTGCTGTGGTTCTGCTTCACTTCCAGCATTTACGTACATATCGTATTAGGGAAAAAAAAGAAAACGCTCATACATCATCTTGTAGCACCCTCAATTAAGACAGCAGACGGAGGTTGAATCGTGGAAAGGTTTAGGAAGTCAAATGTAAATTCGCTGAAGACATCGAAGTGGTGCTGAATGTTCGGAGAGCAAAACGGAAACGGGTATCTGTGCTCTTTGTACGCTTAGAAGGCAGACGGTATATAGAGGCGCATGAAAGATCTGATACCTATGTTAACAATAAGTGCAATTGTAAGAGATGAGACATACCTTTGTATACGAAGCTGTTTATCTACCGCATGGTACCACCAGGTCTAACTGGCATTCCATCAACGTTGCCCGTCAACTCAGCAACGCGGGCCTTGATCCGAGCAACACGGCTCTCAATAGTCTCCTCACCACTGGTCTCTCCTTCGTCGGTACGCTGGCTCTGGCTTTGACTTCGGCTACGGCGAGTCTGCTCTTCGCTGAGGCGTGCAGCGCGTTCGGCGGCATTTTTCCTAATTTGAGCCCATCTATCCTGCGAAGGCGAGACTTGTCTACCGATCTCGATGGAATCTTCTGAGATCTCGTCCCTCATATATGCAGCTTGTTTCTGAGGCGGTGTGACTGGCCGTGGCATCCTTGAGTCCTGTCCCACTGGTTGATGATGAACAACAGGTGAAGCAGTGTGCTCCTCGTCATCACTGTCCTCAGGGGCAAAAGCTGGCATATCCTCCATAGGACCTTGGTCAAACCTCGAAAAGGCACGGGCCGCTCCGTGTTGTTCGATTGTAGCGTTGACTGGAGTGATTGGGGGGCTAGATTCTCCTGCTGAGGGTTGCACTTGATCGAGAGCAACTGGGCTAGGCTCGAGCGCTGGAGTACGTGATCTAACAGGCTCAACCTGTTCAATGCTGACCGATGGCGATGACTCTCGGTACTGTTGGTCATGATGTGAAACTCGAGATGCACTTCGAGCGGCATCGAGTGCACGCAAACGTGGATCATCTTCAGATGGTCTTGCCGAATTAACACCAGCTGGAGTTGGCACGTCAATTCTCTTCCTGCCAAACAGTTTCCTGAAGCCGCCACCGCCTTCCTTCTTTTTCTTTTCCAGTTTCTTTCCTTCGGGTTGCCGGGCTTGCTCTTCGCTAGCGCGAATATTGGAAGGTACAGGGGTGATTGCATCGCGCTCAGAGACAGACGCTCGCAGAGCAGGATGTCGATCGACGTTCTCCACAGGCTGGGGAGATTTCTCTGGCTCCAGCTGTGGAGTGGGGAGGGGTGAATCCTCAGGCCAGGGGACTGGTGTAACGGTGACATCCTGGCTTGAAGTAGCTGTAGGAGGCTCCCACAGTTGCGACTTGGACCCGGATAAATCTGCTTGTGATTTTGGCAAAGCAGGCAGATCGCGATTTGAAACCTCACGAGGTAGTAGTGATGAACGACCGTTCGCAGTGGACCTGAGATCGTTCTTTGACCCCTTACCTGCATTAATATCTCCAAGATATTGTGCACGCATGATCTCTTTATCTTTTGCACCCTCTCCAAATCTTTTGTCCCATTTCATGGCGGGTCCGGCTTCGCTCAGTAGATGCGGCTGCAAAGTTAGCACACTGTTAGTCTTGATGGAAGAAGCTTCGTCCATCCTGGCTCGGCGCTGGCCTGTCGATCCTGCAGTCTTCTGGTCTCGCTCCTTCTGCGCCAGTTTAGCAGCCGCGGCCTGTATCCGTGCATGTTGATCGGCGCCGATGGTGCTCGACGGTGTGTTCGAGGTGGTTCGATTGTACGGATCCTTTGAAGCTGATGCTGTTTTCTTGCCGGTAGATTTCCTTCGTCCCAAACGGCCACGTTTTGTGAAACTGAATTTCGACTTCTTCTCTGCAATGTACGCGCCTTCTTCGGGCCCTGCGGCGGCGCCCTTCACCTGCTCCTCCATCACGAGCCACTTTCCGCCTGAAATTCTTGTCTCAATCAATGTGCATCTGCCAAATGTGGCCTTTCGGTCTGGTGTTTCTTCGTTGGCAAGGCTTGTCATCCAGACCCACCAGAATGTCTCGTCTAAATCAAATGCCGTGATGCTTGCAAGCTCACCAGGTTCCAAATCTTCTTCGGAACTGGGTCCATTACGCATATGCGACTGGGAGCTATGTACACGAGCCGGCTCGCCAAGTGGAGGAAGCTTTTGTGTTGGAAGCAGCAGAGTTGTGGGCGAAGTGTGGCTGTTTTCGTCAGCAAATCCAGAGGACAGGAAATCAGCCCAGGATGGAGTGGTAGGACGGCCAAAGTCGGTCTCTTTGGAGTGAGCTCCGTTGTGAAGACCAGTGAATTCACGAGAGCTTCCTGCAACCGAAGCTCCGTTGATACTACTCTCAGAGTCCTCCAAGAGCCCCGAAAACCCAAAGTCCTCGAATCGCGACCAGGATGGATCGCGTGTAGTAGCGTCTGGTGACGAAACCGATTGGTTCACCGATGCAATACACTCAAGTACTCTGCGGCATTCATCAGTCAATGCCTTGACGGTATCCTCGTAAGCCGAGAATTGCTGCAACGCTGCATCATCGTCCCGGTACTCGAAGTTCTTTGCACGGCGTAGTAACGAGAAAGGTGTAGGCGAAACAGAATCTACGATCATGACGACTTTCGTTGTCCGAGATTGCATGAGCGTAGGCGCTTGTGGTGGATATTCGGTCTGAGAAAGCAGCGACTGCAGAGAGCGAGGAAGGGTGGAGATGCCGCCTATTGTGTTCGCATCAGGAGAGAGTGATCGGAGGTATGCAAAGAAGAGATGACTCGCAGCATCTGCAGCCCTGGAAGTCAAAAGTGTTAGCAACTTGTTCACTGACAAAGCGCTGTGAGTACTTACTTTTCCCACGTACGGTACCCTCCATCGAAGCCGTTCCCATCATCGTGGAACTCAAAGGCCCACCAACCAGCCATGCGTGACAGCTTCCTTCCGCCCATGCCATTGGTCTTACTTCTCGCTGCGATCGCAGACAAAAGATCAAAGAAATCGAATGCTATGCGCTTGCGTGCATCTGAATCGACGCTGAGGGGTATGAATGTGTCGAATGCGTGCCGTGCGAAGTTGGAGTCTATGAGGCGCGTCAGCACGTCTTCACGTGTTCCCAGGGCTCTGCATTAGTTGCTTACCAGATTCGCCAATCCGAAAGAGCTCGTAGGCATCCCACGTTACGACACCACCTGGCATCCGACTCCAGCACCACTTCAGGATGCTGCAAAGTGTCTGGTCAAGTCAGCACACACTCTTTCAACTCGTTGGGCACGAGTTTGCATACCAATGGCTCGGCCAGGCGCAGCTCTTGTGCCAGGTTCTCACCACGATACTGTTTTGTTCCCTCGTATTCTGCCTTAAAGAAACTGCGCACAAAATTACGAGAAGCGCTTGTGTCGGAGGCGGGGCGGAAAGGAAGGAGCATTAGTGGCATATCGACAGCTGTTGCGAGTTAGCGTTGACTTTCCTGCCCACAAAGTGATATTTTCCCTATACCTCTTGACTTCATCTCTTGCGTGCAAACATGGACAAGCTCTTGGATCTCTTCTGGGGCAACATCCTTGCGGGACCACGCATCCTCCCATCGTGGCCGTGGTGCAGGTTCGCTGCTAGTGTCTGCCTTTGACCCTGACCGAGAGGGGTCTTTTGATTTAAAGACGTTCTTGAAGAAAGGCATGCTGAACGAGGGACGAGCAGCCTCAATGGGCGAACTCTGCGCTCGAAACCCGTGGATATCAGGAGGGGCGACCGGTGGAGAGCGTGCTACTACGCGCGAGTGTTGTCTTTGTGTAGCGCCCTCGATGCAGGGACGAGGCTATGTATGCAATGGCTGTGCAAGAGGTGAGAACTTCGCGCAGTGTACCTCTGAGCACACTGCAGAGCTTTAGGAATGTGCTAGGTGAAAAGGAGAAGCACGAGGCGATTGCTTCTGAGGCAAGCCTCCGCTCCCAAGTGGAGAGGAAGCGAAATGACAAGGGTGTGTCCAATAAAGCGGCGATCTTCTTTTAAGCCCAATGCCACTGCCTTGTAACGTATAGCTCTTTCCCTTGTGCACGTACTGGAGATTATTCTTCGTTCTTGCAACGATACCCTGCCCACCAGCACATCATTTACAAAGTTGTCTGGTTGCCTTGATACATGCGTATTTTGGTACTTCCAATTGGCCAGCATTTGCTGATGCGTTGTCCTCGTCGCGTCACTCTCCGCGAATCACTGCATTTATACTCGGCAATATTCTACATTTGCCGGACGCCACATTCAGGCACATCTTTTTATGCTGCAATCGTATCACAAGGATTGGTCCATTTGCAATGGTCTCATAGAAGGCACACTTCGCCTGGCCGATCCGCTGAGCACTGCCCCTGAGATGCTGATAGCCGTTTATTTAAGCTCCAGTGGACCATTTTGCGGGCCGAACAACAATGCTGGTTCCACTAATATCTACATGCTATCAGTTACAAGCAAGGATGGCCTGCCACCGTGGCAGAATTCCCCCATCTTGATCGACTCAAAAAAAACGAACATGCCTGCTTCGAGGACAGTAATCTCGTGTGTGAATTGCAAAAGCAGTTTCTACGTTCTACAAGCCGCAATCTTGCAATTTCCGAGTCACGCCCGAAAGCAAAAGCAAGGAGGGTACCTCGATATTGGTGTCAAGCGAAGACTTGAGCAGTTCTTATCTTCCGAATCACCTCGTTAACCTATCATGTGTCTGAAAGGCCTGGTGAAGATTGTTTGCTGGCGATTTCATAGGATGATAAGAAACACAGGTCACCTGACAGCGCGTTGGAACTAAATTTTAGTGTGCGATTTGAGTTCCCCACTTCGTCTCAGACCCTGCGCTTGCCTCGACTGAAACTGTACCACCACACTGCAACACAACGAAACGTTCTGCGAGACATTCTTGGACAGCCAGTCTTTGGTTTTGTCAGACGTCTAATGATCTAAAAGGTTCCATGTTTGTGCCCAATCGACGTCGATATCGAACGCAGCAAACAAACAAACAACACTTTCAATGCCAGCAGAAGCAGCATGCCCAATATCTGGGGTCGACCGGGCACTTTCATCATACATAAACTCTCGTGATGATACGTTGAGGATCAGACGCACACTCTCACGATACCTCACTGCCAGCTTCAGGCCAGTGAACCATGCTACCCAAGACCAGCATGTGAATCATGAATGTCCTCGGGGTACTTCAGCTACCAACACAAACCCGCCCGGTCTGAAGGACTCACGAATATCCTACCTGCATGCTCTGCGGGCAAAGAGCCAAGCTGAAACGAAGCTTCGCGAGCTCCAGGTATCACTGGAAGACCTCCAAAATCAGCATGTCGATGAGAATCCCATTCTGTCACAATCAGAATACGATAATGAGTCCGCCCGAGGTTACATCAGCCTACTCAGACAGCGTCGAAAACTCGCAGAGCTTAATGTAGTACAAGAGTCTCTCGAGAAATTGCTGGCTGCAAAGCCATCCAATCGCCCCAATGATCCAAGGGACTATATTCAAGAAACCATCGGAGAGCAACCGGACCTTCCAGCGGAAAGACTGGAACAAATTAGTCAACCCGAAGACAACCAAAATCCTATCTTTAAATTAAAACAGGAAGTGCTCGAAGCCAGGATACGCATGGATCGGGCAAGTGCCAAGAAGAAGCAAGCCTACGCTGTGGCTCGAGATCAGCCTGGACTTCAAGAGCAAGTGTATGCCTTAGAAAGAGCGCGAAACGAGATAGTCGAGTGGATACAGGATGAACTGGCCAAGATGGAGGAGGACTCAGTATTTCTTGAAGATGCCTCGCCCATCAAGCGTCCAGTACAGGAGAAAACTCCTCTCGATCTGAACACCGCGGAAATTCGCATCCGCACTTCCTATGACCAGTACGTCGCATCTCGAGTGAGATTAATAAATGCTTACGAGAGCTTCAATGTATCGCTGCTCAAGGACAATGAGAGTAGATCCGAGTGCACTACGCAAGGAACTTCTGGAAGCAACGATGACACTAAGCCGGTAATGCCTGTTGCGAAGATATCTCCTTATCTACCCGTTCTCGCTCGCTCTGCGCAGAACGAGCGCTCGTTGTTGCAACAAACCGTATTCCTTCAAAGCCAACTCGCTGCTTCGGATCAAGAATTAGAAGAAGCACTGTTGCGATTGTCGGGCGAAAGCCACCTGCTCCCGGCTGGATCGAAGGATGCCAGCGCATGGGGCAAAGCTGCAATGGAAGCCGAATCTGCAACGGAGAAAGCCGTGGAAGAGCATTTACATGAAAGTCGACAGGAAGTCAGTAGCATTAGCGCCATTGTTGACATTTGCTCGTTGCATAGTAAGGTACTGGCGTCTGTGTGAGACGAGATCACCTTGGAAACAGAATAGAGAAATGCACTGTTTCTGTTCAAGGCTTCGAGAGCCATTCACTTTAGCACCGTGTCACTTCGTACGAGCCCACAATGCGCCTCTGCAAATGTCCCGGATATGGGCTACGGTTGAGCTGCAAGTGAGTTGTTAACATCAGGACATGCAGTACACTTGCACCTGGAAACTAGGCTGAGCCCATACATCCCCTTCGCTGCACAAAAAGACCGAACAGCATGTTTTCGTCCTAAGTTACTTGATCCAAAGATTCTTTGGGATCTACATCCAGGCACAAGCATTCCCCATTCTACTAAGAAATCTCCATGTGGTCAGTCAGACACGCCATCACCATGTTCCCAACGGACAGACATAATTGCACCTGAAACTTTTGAGCGGGACAGGCCGTCATTTGAAGACGCAAAACTACATGTTACTCACAAAGCAAACTCAGAGGAATCGCCCGAGTAGCACAAACCGCTTGATTGAGCAGAGCGAAATGCAATCGGCGAATCCGTACTAACATAAACCATGCTCCCAATCGATTCCATAAAGAATCTGGCATCAAATTTTGACAACCCAAGCATCTCCAGGACTACGCTTGCAAGCTACCGGTCAATTCTTATAGAGACAAATCGTATGTCTGCGAAACTCATCGGATACATGTGTAACAAAACTGGGCAGCTCTTGCGCTCATCGGTACTGCCATAATTCCCCTCAGTGGCTTCTCAGTCTGGGCAGAACAAGCACAGTATGAGCGAGGCATTTTCTCATACATAACAGCAATTGGGCCAGTGTGGGGAATCTCAAATGTTATGCTTGTACAAATTGCGCGTCTCAAAGAGTTGTTGTCGATGAGATAATGCTATTGGAACATCCGACACGTGTTATGTCGAGAACAGCAAAATTGTGTTCTGCTTGTATTACACTATACTGCGCCATGGTGATGAGATGATTGCAAAAAAGTACCATGGAGGAACTTGTACCGCTGCCATACACGCCAGAAGGCCCATAGCCCCAAGAAAAGCACGCCTAACCAAAACGTCGACGTAAAGGTGAAGCGAAGAGAGGAACGACTACGATAGGTAAGTCCTGGATATGACAAAGACACGAGGGACATTCTACACTTCAACGTGCTGTGTCAACCATGCCACGAGAAGCGATAGCGCGCACATCGAATTGTACCTGTACTTTCCGTTAGTAGGACCCCTGGAGAGAGGCATAAAATACATACTTTCAGAAGATGAAAGCTCTAGTCATCGTCCTCCTCAGCCTCAGCCTCAGATGCGGCAGCACCACCTCCAGGCTTGAATTCATCGGCAGAGTCAGAATCGGTCTTCGCCTCGGCTTCTAAGCTGTCAGCGTCAATCGTAATATGCTTCTGATCATAGCCACTTACAGGACTCGACCTCTGGCTCCTCCCTCGGCTTGGATTTAGCAGCGCGCCCTCTTTTCTTGGGGCTGGCATCACCATCCTCAGACTCTTTGTTGACACGCTTGCGAGGGGTCTTTTTAGGATTTGCTTCACCATCTTCGCCAGCGTCATCTTTGGTAGCCTTTTTGCGAGGAGCGGCCTTCTTGGGTGTTGGAGGTGCACTGCCGTCACCAGGCACCATCAGTTTCTTCTTGAGATTCGCCCAGGCATTGCCGGCAGAACGTGGGTTGCTCATGCCGGCAAAATTGGCGAGCTTCTCATTGTCAATCTGCATTGGTTAATTGTGTACTCAGAAAGGAGGGGAGTAGAAAACACAGACCTCTGGAGGGCCGGATTTGAGGGACTGCATCGCCCACCCGAGCAATTGGAGCTCGCGCTCGGTGAACTTATGGGGCTCTCCAGCAGTGACAGGGACGGGAGACTTGGTGGCATCAGACATGGTTACTGGTGCTCGTGTGGAGTATGGTTGCTGTGATAAGCTGTAGCAGTTACAGATGGTGGGAAAACTCTGAGCACATAGAAGACGGTTTGAGGGGTACCTGAGGTATTTATGTCTACAGAGGCAGACTAGCGCGGTGATGCAGATGATAAGAGAGTGAAAGTGAATGCTTGGAAATGCATTTAAATGGCAGCGAATGTCATTTGAATTCAGTTTCACTCATTCTCCGCAGATAGAAACGATCTAGATGCTACTATAGATCGTGACCATTTGGAGCAACATGCCGGGTAGTAGATGCACTGGGAACGCAGCAAACGATGTAATGACAGCCGCCGTGTTTCGATGGGTCCTTGATGAAGTCGGTCTTCACCGTGTGTATCGACCATTTTTCGGTGAGTATGATGCTAAGAAGGCTAAGAAATTCACATCTTTTCCCTTGTTTTTCCAGAGTATGCCCCAAGTGCGCCGCTCTCATCACGTGTTACTGATTATGCGCTACGATCTTGGTAGCATCGACTTTACTGAAGCGGAAGCTTTAATATTGGGTTTCTGTTCCCCCAAGTACATCAAAGATAGTTACTTTGGTTATAGGACTAGTGATGGTCCTCATAAGGGGATGTAATCATGTAGAGTTGGTAAGCTTGTGGTGCAAGTGAAGGCGACAAACAGCAACTGTGAAGGGCAAGAGCGGAGCAAAATAGTACAAGAATTTACCAGTGGGGCCTTTCATACTTGTTACACGTTCTCTCACATTATAAAATTATATGCGCATCGATTTTGATCATTCGCGTTGAGAGTGGAAGAGGTGAGGTTGGGCAGTAGTCCAACACGATACCAGAATGGGCGACTTCAAGCCTGACTCGCGTACCTCCGCTGAACCCTCCCTTGAAGCGCTAGGGACAGGACCCCCCGCGGCCGCCGCCAACCACATCGCAGCACCCGTCCGCGCCATTGTCTCCAGATCACCTCTCCAAACCACCTTCCTCGAAATACTACCCAACCTCAAGATGGCTGATCCCATAGACAGCGCTCTGTGAGTTCATTTCTTTATTCCAATGTCACCAAATAACCCCACTAATAACAGTCAGCGATCTCCTTCGACGTCTAAACCCCAAAGACGTCAAGAAGAATGTCGACCACATTATCAGCTTGAACCCCGCACTGGAAGAGGATCTCCTTGAATCTGTTGACATCCCGCTCAGCGTCAAGAAGTGCTCGAAGACGAAGCGTGATTTCCTGTGCTGTGACTACAACCGTGATGGGGATAGCTGGAGGAGTCCATGGAGCAATGAGTTCGAGCCACCAATTGATGAGGGCGTGACACCGAGTGAGAGGGTCAGAAAGATGGAGATCAAGGCGAACGAGGCGTTTGACGTATACCGGGAGCTGTGGGTGTAGCGCTGCGTTGGTGGTAGAGGACGTGAACTGACGAGGGCAGGTACTTCGAGGGCGGCATATCAAGTGTCTACCTCTGGGATATGGACGATGGGTTTGCAGGATGTGTGCTGCTGAAGAAGGGTAAACTGGGCCTGCCACACGCTGCGGAGATACTTGCTAACATGAGCAGCCGTCAACCCTACACAAAGCAGCTCTGGCAGCTGGGACAGCATCCACGTCTTCGATGCGCAGGACCGTGCCCGCACTGCTCACTACAAACTAACTTCGACCGTTATTCTTTCCCTCGGCACCGACTCCGAAGCGCTTGGCGGTCTGGACCTGTCTGGTAACATGGTGCGCCAGGTGGAGGCTGATATGGCAGTTGAAGATGACACATCACACGTCGCCAACATTGGCAAGATGGTGGAGGACATGGAGCTAAAGATGCGTAACCTGCTGCAAGAAGTGTACTTCGGCAAGGCGAAGGACGTTGTGGGTGATCTGAGGAGTATTCCCCCGCTGAGCCAGACGAACAAGGACAGGGCGACGCAGAGGGAGATGATCAACAGCATGGGCAGATAGACACCTGCAAAAGTGCTGAGCCCACCGCGAAATTAGTTTGGTGGACGTCTGCCAGCTATTCGCGGCCGTCCGAATAGAGATATGATCATGAATGGCTTTGAGTATTGACTGACAAGCCAATTTTATATAGCCTTGATCCAGCCTTACTCGTCAACCCAGCCTCTCTAGCTTTCTTTATTCGAACTGAACTTCGATCCGCGCACCTCCCCTGGGGGTTTGCCTAAATCCTACGATTGCGTCCGCGTTTAATTCAGCCTTTGTCACGGAGCCTAGATTTGGATACGACAACTTCTTGGGCTCTTTTTGGTTACTACAGGGTCACGCTCCTATTAAAACGAACCCTAAAATGCGATAGCTTTACGCTGAGTTGTCACGTACTTTCCCAGCCATAGCTCCAGCCCTTCGTAGACACAGAAAGGCCAAGCACTGAGTATGTGCAGCAGTACCACGGTTTTTGCCTAGATTATGTAACGAGTAGGATAAAGTGTGATTTTGACACTCCTTACTGATGGGGGGTATATGTATTGGATTCCCATTAAGACATTACTGGCCATTTTTGCTGTAGTACAACTCGGTCAAGATCATTGGCACTGTAGCATATCCAAAAGTCATACTACAGAGCTTTGGTTGCATGCGGTACAAAGATGGTTTGACACTAGTGACGGCGGTGTATGCCTTGTTAGTATCATGTTTGCCAGTTCGATTGCGTGTGCTCATGTGTTACAGTTTCTTTGGTGCCTCTTTACATTCAAGGTCCTTGTGTGCACAGTGCTGTGATGATTTGCTTGAGCCCATGTCTTGCATATATAGCAGGTTTTGCCTGCAGTATCGATGCTAACATGCAAAGAGGTGGAATAGAAAAAGATGAAAGGCAAGGGATGTTCCCTCAAAATGCATTCAACGCGCGCGCTATCATGTAAGGGCCATTGCATCACAACCTAGATGTGTCTGTTTAACATGAAGATTGAAGTTCGGCTGGTACACTTCGACGTTTCTAAACGTAACATTAAGATAGACTAGCCATGTAGAGATAGTAGCAAGTCAGTTTGCAAATCAGGTGACTGCACTGCGAAGAGGCAAGGACAATGCACAAGACCTAGTTTACATATGCAACCCTTCAAACATCATTCCACACTCACGATTTTTGTGCTTCCTCAAAATGGCCGATCAGTTGTCACCTCTTTCCCAACTGCCCATCAGTGATAGTCTAGAGAAATGTGCAGCCGTCTTTACTCTATTCGCTGCTGTTACGTACTTTTTTGGGTACTGATGGTCTTATGCACTGAGTCAAAAAGGGAAGTTTGGGTTGGTAAAGTTAGATGCATCCAAGTATTTGCTGGAATGTGGACAGACTTTCTCCTTTTATTTACAGAGACACTTGGAGCTTTCCAAGGAAATTGAGCAATGTCTCGTGTTTTCATTGGGCTTTCATGTAACCAGACACGTTCTGAGCAAGGCACTTCCATACATACCTGCAGTAAGGACTTGCAACTTCCGCCAGTGATCACTCCAGGCCATAGCAGTGAACCAAATCACGCGTTGGAGGTGTTCTGGAAGCCGTACGCAAGTTCGTTTGTCTTCAACACCGCATTTATTCTCGGACAAGATACTGATCTAATCAACTGTGTATCCTGAAAATTTGTGGGCCGGCTAGAGGACAGTAACATCTTAATTGCATCTAGCTGCTCGTCATAAGCACCCTGTGATGTGCCTCACCAGTCTCATCCCCAGGTCATGGTGAAGCTTAAACAATCGTCTGCAAGCTACAGATACTGCTATAAAAGAACATGAAAGTCTTCGAAAACAGTGTTTCAGGTATGGTTGTGGGTCCCGCCAGAAACCCGCTACAGGCTGCGGTATATATCCAGCACCAAGAATACAGTTTATATTAACAGCCGGCGATTGGAAGTTCACAACATTGACTTGCCGATTGAATATCCTCTTATCTGACCACGAGTACAGACACAACCAATATGCAGTATCAGGTGTGGGTATTCGAGACTGCAGGTTAAAATTGTGGTGCACTATCAAAGCGACATCGGTTAGCGCTCGCTATTTTCATTGAGCTTTGGCTAAGGCTGTGCTACATTACAAGAGTTTAGTCAAGAATTTTTGTCATATCTGATTTTCTACTATCCGCTAGCTACTGCCGCCATTCATCGGCCAAAGGAAACGTCACTGCTGCAGTTTGATATTGTGACGGAAGGATTAACTTCGGGGTATACAGTAGTCTGTGTTGAAAAGTTATTTATACCCACCAACGCTGAGGCAGAGAGTGGTATCGATTTTTGATTTAATAGTCGATACCAAGTTAGGTATCAATCCGAATCATTGTAAGTTAGCTTACCTCGCCATGTCCTGAGTTGCTCACGTAGAAACGCACTTGGACAGATGCCTCTCAAGCAGACCTGTGTCGTCATCAGTTTTCTCGGATATCATTCTATACCATGTGTAGAAGGAAATACACTACAAAGCCGGAAGCTCTGCAGCAACACGGAATAATGACCCCAGCCGACGTCATGTTTTACGTCATATACAGATCTTCCATGCACATACAAAAATGGTACTGAATAAACTCAGCTCTCTTGATCACGACTTTCCTCTCATGTGGCGGTACTTCAAGCCAACCAGATAGTGCCACTGCATTCCCCAATCCAAATGTTCCAACTTGGTACCATAAAACCAGTGTCTCCACGGAGACCTGACGGTACGACAGGACGAAGTTGAACTGATATCTTGCTTAGCCCCTCAGAAGAGTGAAGTCATGTAGGCGGAAGATTGGTCTCCGATTGCGGCACACGTAGACATGGGTGTGTCCAAATAAGAAATCATAGACGTAACTGTAGATCTCTGCAGGTATTCGTGGGAGGAGGTAAGTTTTTGCTTTGCACTTGTTCGTGTTGGCTTCATTGGTTTCCACTTACCCAAAACATTCCAGTAGGCCAGCCTTTGAGTCAGACGAGCAGAATTCTGTAGAGTGAGGGTGTTCGCTGGCGTGATGGACATTGTTTGAAGCGAAGTGGTGGAGGTATGCATAACTGCTGTGACCAAGGTCGGTAACGGATCTTGTGGCACGCACTTGAGGAACTGGACAGTCTCCTGCCTAAAGTCACCTATTTCCAGTACTTGCATTCACCATATTGGCTCAACACGCTATTCTTTTGTTAGTTGTCAGCAGTTAGGGAGCACGAAGTGGCACGCTCATGACTGCGCCCTGCCATGGTGGAGGACGCAGTATGTGAGGTCTGCCTAATCTGGAATCTCAAACTTGATTTTTCCCACGTTACGAAAGCTTGTTTCCCCTGATCTTGTGCATACCAATATCCGAAAGACAATATCAGTGGTAAACTCGCTACCAAGGGTGTACCAGTGTCTCAATGCGTCAAGCACATTCTTCCAGGGGATCATGTCATAGTGTAGAGCACAAAATAGAGGTCTGAACTTTTAAGGCTGCATCTCGTTGAATGAAGTAAGAAAACAAACGATAAAGAAGGATGGACTATGATCACCTGTCGTCAGTCGCCAAAGGAAGCCAGTATGCGTCTTTGGTCTAAATGGCGAATCGTACCGTTGTTGCTTAGTGATCGCCTTTTACAAAATCGGAGTTAAGGCGGAGCACCTTCACGACACAATGCATAGTCTAGGAAGTTGTAGATGGCATCAGCTGTTAGCGGCTAGGATTGTTTCACTTGGTTGTTCCACCTTTGTAACAATTTCGTCCACCACTGTTCAGCCGGATGGCCCGAATGGACGTGCTATAGCTGGAGATATCCCATAATTAAACTTTGAGTTTCCGACTCATGCAGTCGGTCCGGTCAGAACTGCTCCTTTTACAGACGAGTACACCTATAATCCATGGATAGTGGACATAGCGGACATAGCGGACATAAGTGGACTTCCAGTTCACCACAGGTAAGGGCTGCAGAATTTATTGAGCACAGCAGCGTGCAGGTATGTTGTAATAGTATTAAAGTAGAACAACAACAAACTCTACAGGTTCATCTCATCTCTTGACTCATATTACACAAGCATTCTTCGGCCGGTAGCTTTGATCTCGGAGCACACTTTTCCATACGACCTCATAATGGCCCACATCAATCGTCTCGAGGATACCCACGTCTTCGTCTTCGGCGGCACTTCAGGTATCGGCTACGCCGTTGCCAACATGGCTCTTTCTAATGGCGCTCACGTCACAATCTCCGGCTCAACCCAACCCAAAGTTGACAATAAGGTTTCTCAACTCCGCTCTCTCTATCCCAGTCTCCCAGCCTCTAGTGTCTCCGGGTTCGCCTGTGACCTAAAAGATATCAAAGCCCTTGAGTCAAACCTCACTACCCTGTTCGACAAGGCCACCGAAGGTGGCAGCAAGAAGATCGATCACATCGCCTTCACAGCCGGCGACTCAATCACTATCACGGGTGTGAAGGATATTACACCTAGTGTTTTGTTGGATGGATTTAACGTCCGTCTTATCGCACCCAGCATCATTGCCAAGCTTCTAACAACCGGAAAATACATGCCCCTGAGCGTCAACTCTTCGTTTACGCTGACAGGCGGAACCAATACACACAAACCGACTCCTAACTGGACTTTTGTCGCCGCGATGGGTGCATCGATCGAGGGACTGGTGCGTGGGCTGGCAGTAGACCTGAAGCCCGTTCGTACAAATATTGTCATCCCTGGTGCAATTCAGACGGAGCTGTTGCAGGGCATGCTAGATCGTATGGGCGAGGAGGCGGCGGCGAAATTCAGGCGAGAGTACAGCTTGACAGACACGCTGGGACAACCTGAGGAGATTGCTGAAGCATACGGATATCTAATGAAAGACAGGTTTGCGAATGGTAGTCAGATTACTAGTGATGGAGGTAGATTGTTGGTGCCTGTTGGACAATAAGGTGATTACCAGCTCTCTATTTGATGCGTTCATAGTGTATATTTGAAGTGATACAACTCTATTTTATCTGCCACCAAGACCTCATTTCGTAGGTAGCCTCTGCGAAGCTAGTAATACCCTAGCGCACAGCCAATTGGGGCGTAAGGGACTCGGGAGGGCCCTGTGGTCAAGTGTTGGATCAAATAAAGCCTCGGGGATCAGCGCTGTCCATATAGTGGGCCTCATCCATGAGGAGTAAATGTGACATATTTTCAGGTGAAGGCACGATGCAGGTATATTCGTGTTGAAGAAGCCACTTTGGGCGGGCTGCATTTGTGTAACCGTAAGGCTTTGAGGGTGTAGAGCAACTAAAGAAGAGAGTCTACGCCCAAGCACCCACCAACGCCATGAGTAAAGCCCCAGCGACGACGCTTCCACATGCCTGCAGTCGCCGCTTACCCTGCAGTGTAACGTAGCTCTCATCGCTTAAAAAGTCCTCTGCAAGGAGTTCCACAAGACCAGCGAACAACAATAGTCCGCTGGAGATAGCGTTCATGAAGCCTACCATCAGCAGACCAGTCTGGCTAAAAGGGTCATACAGTGTGTGGATTGCAAGACCAATAGCTTGCCCAACAGGTGTAGTAGTTCCATATGCCAATGCCATAAGCCAAGGCTTGGAAGAACCAGCTGGGAAACGGATAGCACTAATACGCGAGCCAAGTGCAAAGCCCTCGAAAGTCTGGTGAAAGGAGATGGCCACTAGCAGCACGATGAACGAGGTTCCTGTTGCTACAGACAGAGCCATACCAATGAAGACACTGTGGAATAGTATACCTGCCTCAAGAAGCAGACACTGTAGCAGGAGCTTCTTGTTCTGCGCGTCTGTCTTCTCGCGTGTCTCTAGCGAAGAGTCACCGGGATCATGCCTTTGTTTGCGAGCAGTGGGCTGCGAAAGGAGGCGAGCCTCGTCCTCTGCGTCTTCATCTGCATCTTGTCGTGCGAGCTCTTCAGGGCTGATATCAAGGTCTGACTCGACATCACTGTCAATACTATGCCTAGCAGCATCCCCATTTGGAGCAGACGGTGTTGTAGGAGACACAAGAGAGAGAGCTGGTAACTGTCCTCCCATGAGCCCTGAATGTTCAGACACTTCGATATTGTGCAGTACAATACTTGGCACGTTGACGTTAGTACCAGCACTGTACCTTCCAAAGCTGTGGCTTCTCTTGTGGCTTGATTTTATGTGTGCCTGATGGTCATGACCAAGCGTATCGTAGTCTACTGCGTGAGAATGACCAGCGCCCTTTGAGGCAAAGAACATCTCGATACCTACGACCACAAAAACGGCCGTCATGGCAATGAGACCCGGCATAGCTGGATACCCTTGATTCCAGAAATGCGGGAGACATGGATCGGTGAGCGACTCGAAAGCGGTAGGAAGGAGGTGGACAAAGGCGGTTGCTATAAGCACACCTGTCCCAAAGTGTCTTGAGAGGAAGAGGAATCGTGAGGGCACTGGAATTGCAGGGAATCGCTTGACAATTATAGGGAAGGAGCAAGCTGCCTACGGTCAGGTTTGCAGTTGGTAATATCTATCACAATCATACGTACCTGCTGTGCTCAAAACGAGTATGAGTACCAAGGCAAAGACATGTATGCCTGTGTTATAGTTCTTCTTTCCACCCTTTGATCCGCATTCAGGTTTCTCGACTTCTCCTTTTTCTTGTCGACGTTGCAGCTCTCTGCGAAGTAGTTCGGTGGTGATGTGTGAGAGGCCTGGATGTTTAGAGTCCAGTCAGTATACAAACACTACTCTGTCTGGCTTTTGGATGCATTTTGAAGATGACCATATTAAGCAACCTACCTTCCACAAGGCCATTACCAGCCGTCATGTCGATGTTGTCAGACCTACGAAACGCTGAGAGGCGCGTCTGGGGCCACCGAGGTGCTCTTGCCAATGATACGGGACCGGAGCCTCTTTTTCCCTTTACATAGCGTCTGCACGCGCACCGATTGTCAACCTCAAGTTTTCCTCTTCACTCAGTACTGCGCATGAACTGCGGTGGTAGCGACACAGTGAACTGTGAGATATGGTCAATCTTTCTAGCGGTGATGACAGCCTCGGGACGGCGTTAGCATCCCCCCCCTGCAGCAAATCAATCCAGCAAGCACCATCACAAATTCGGCACCAAGAGCCCCGCGACAGATCTGAAAGGAAAAGTGCAAATTGATTGCATCTTGTGTAGTAGCGACGCAGTGGACTGGCGAATTTTGAAGGTCCACCCTGCTCATCAAATTGGTAGAGCTTATCTACTTGAGCCCCCCCCCCCCCCCCTAGCCAGGGCTGCACAGGATTCAACTTTGGAACGCTCCAGCACGTTCTTGACTGTCGGCCAGCCTGACATTGACTCATTATACTAATCGCGCGCTCCGAAGATGTAATACATCAGGCAAAGAATATTTTTGCAACGCGTCCTACAGCACGAGCAAATCTTAAAGCTAATAACACATGTCCCGATCAGTCTGCATGTCGAGTATTTGATGGAACCGTTCATTTTACCATCCAGATTCGTCGAGCGCCATCCCAGAAAAAAAATGCTATTTTTACGTTTATCCGGTATGAGACATCCATAGCTTCAATAGCTACATATACACCCACACCTCGTCAAACCTGTCGATTCTCGGACATCATATACAGTATTCGAGGATATAATAAAGAGCCGACAATTACAGCTACGAACAAGGATTGACGAAACAAAGGGTCCAAGGTCGGTACCAAGAACCCGTCCAACTCCGGGACTCGCTTGAGCAGCCTAATACTAATCTGGGCCTTGATAGTTGCGCAGCTCCAGCCCCTCCAGGACTCTCAGGCACATCTCAGTACGAGGCAGCGGCAGGCAGGCGCCGTCCACGGAGCATTCGAGTTATGTTGGTGGCGAGTAGAAACCCATTGCAAGACCTTGGTTTTCATACCGCTCGAAGTGTACGTGCGGGTGCACCTCGTTGAGCTGCACTACCACCAACCTCCACTAGATCAGGTCAGCAATACAACGCCTTGTTGGTCCGGTTTCAGAAAAGTGTAATGGAGGTCCAGGGGCAGACTGCCAAGCCCATCAAACGCTCCGAACCAACTGTTCCCGTTCAACAAGACTTCCTTTTTGTCGATGCGTCTGAAGCAAAGACTTCCCGCCAAGGCCGACGCAATGCTCGCTCTTTTGTTATGCAGAAGGCTCGAAGAGAGCGTCCATGGTCTACGAGCAAACAGGCTGCGAAGCAACGAACACAAGAAAGTACAAGTCCCCGGAGTGCCGGTACACCTACTTCAATATCCACACCAAATACAGCATCATCGAGCCCCACTATCGAGTCGAATGGGAAAAGCTATTTTCCTGCTCTTGAGCAGACAAACACTGGCACAATAGAGCGCATCATCTGTTCGAACTGTAAGGTCTTTGTTGTTCGACATGGCCAGACGTGGTGTACTAAGTGCATGTTACTTGTACCAAAAGTGTCCGCAAGGGAACCCAACAACGGTGTTCTTGATCCTTTTGGGACGTCTTCTGTAAAAATAACTAAAGAGGTGTCAGAACTCCTCGATCACTGTAAGTCACTCTTGTTTGTATGTCGAAAGACAACCTCTTCACCATGGCCAAGCCTGTATGGCCAGCAGCCCTGGCTTGTCATTGCTCTAAGGCGCAGTGACAGGCTCAAGCGAGAACAGAACTCTTATCTTACCTAAACACAGTGGTCATATGAATAGTACAGCGCTAACTGCAACTATCTAGTCGTTCATGAAATGGCTCCTGGCATAATTGGGGTTGATGTTCGACGTCGGTCGACTTTGATGAAATCAGACTGGTTCGATACGGCCCTGGGCAACAAAGGCTTCATGCACAGCTTGCTTTGCACGACGGCTTTACATATGTTCATCTTTGGCAAAGGCACTGTCAGAACAATCCTCAACCATCGTGCAAAGGCTATCTCCGCGGTAAACAAGGCCCTTTCGACACAAGACCGTGCTGTTCGTTTCTCAGACGCAAACCTTGGCGCTGTGTTCAATCTCTTGACTGTAGAGGAGGGTCTGATGATGCCTCATTTCAAGAATGAGATACCTTATGGCGAAGAACCGAACGCTGTAATGCATTTGAATGGCCTACGAGAGATGCTGAATTTACGGGGAGGCCTGAAAGCTGTTGGCACGAATCGTATCCTACAAGCTTTTATACTTTGGTAGGTTACATCACCCTTTAGTATTGTGACCCAAAGCGGGGGATTGCTTTATGCTTACTGAGCATCAGGCATACTACAGCCCACGCCATAGCCGCCTTCGACGCGCCCAACCCCACAACTCTAGAGTATATCCGCACGGCGAACTTCCCTCATCATCCGCCAGGCTACCGTTCGAATCACTCGCAACACCTTGTTAGCTTATGCTACCATGCAGGCTTTACAACGTCCCTCGCTGAATTGGTAGAGTCAGTACTCGTACTCGCTGCTGACTTAAACGCTTGGTACGATGATCCAGAGAGCCCGCTCGATGCGCTGAATATACAAAACTTCTCCTGTGCTCTCGAGTGCTTGCTGCTCGCATGGCTTCATGAAAGAGAGCCTAATATAACACCTCTGGAAGGTGCGCTCTGTGTCGCACTTATTATCTTCACTGTTCGCACAACCGAAGCACTGAAGCGGCGATCTGACATACACCTCCTACACTTTGTCGCTAGCAAGCGACTCGAAAGCGCACTCAATTGTACAACACGCGCTGAGTGGCAGTCGTGTCCCGACTTACTGCTATGGATTCTTTCAATCGGTGCTATCTCAGCTGAAGGTTCAGCAGAGAGCGCGTGGTTTGTCCATCAGAGCTCACTCGCATGTGCAGAGTTCAACATCGACTCTGCCGAGGCGCTGCTTGAACGGCTACATCTTTGTGGTTGGGTAAGCTACAAACTCGACGGGTCTATCTATTATCTATGGAGCAGGATTGTCGATCTCAGGTCAGAACACTACACCCAAGTTGATTCCATACGTTCCTTCACTTATTCTTGACCTTGCACAGATTGGAGCCATACTTGAGTGTACCGTCGCCGAACCTTGATAATGCCGATAGCCCCCCCGGGCCATTACAGAATAACCTCAAGGATACCGAACTTACAGACTGGCGTACCATCGATTGGACAACTGTCGTAGCAACTACACCTATGCAAGAGACAGATGTTGGCAACGAAGGAGTAAGTTGGACGACAGCAACAGCGACTAGCTTTGATGATGCTTTTGACGGCGTTTTGACTGATTCTGAGCACGACTATGGAGGGTTTGGCTTGCTATGTCTGTTCCCCTGTTCTATTGCTTTGGTCATTGCATCTGACTCTTCTGCGAACATTGCTGATGATCATTTTAGCACAGTAATCTCTTCTTCGTGGATCATACTGGCAAGGTGGTAAATGAATTGATGAGCAAGTATATGTCACTAACCTTGAAGGTGGAGGATCTCGATACCCCCGAAGCAAGACGGCCGAAATTGAGTGAGCGGAATGATTCTGGGAACGGATAGACTGTAATAATCGGATATAGGATTTTGCGTAGGGGTTTCTCCTACTGCGTGGGCCACTGTGTTGTCTACACTATCTGTCGCCCTCTGTGCAAGACCTTTCCTGTTCGATCTTCTTGCATCTTGCAACAAGGTCGCTGATATGTTTATCCCCACTCTCCTCGCTCAATCCCAACAACGCTTCTTCCAGGTTGAACAAGTACTCTCTGTTCTCTCCGCTCGGGCCCTTACTGTCCAGGATCTTTTTCGCCAGCTGATCTGGATCCTGTGGACCTAAAAATTGCGGGTTCTCGGGCAGGCCGATGTACACTAAGCACCGAATGGGTGACGCAGACTTGGCTGGATGGAAGGGTGTGAATTGTATGCTATAGCCATTGATTTCGCGGATGTCGAGATACTCTCTAACTTCTGGTACCTTGGCGGCTGGTATGTGGTATGCGGCGCCCCAGACGCGCTCAGTGGGCTCATGCTGTCAAGTGTCAGATCTTGCTTTGAAGGAAGTAGGACAACAGACGCACGTGGTCTGACAATGTGTCCCAATGCACGCGGTCAATAAGCGTTACAACGCGACCGGGAGATTCGGGAGTACCTCTGTGGTCCTCACTTCACGAGATCAGCTGCACGTCTATAAGTCGAGCACCTTCTGATGAGTACCTTGCCTATATAAATTTTTCAGCTCTTGTCCATTATTTAGCATAGTGCAGATCTCCATACCTGCCAGAAGCGCCGAACGTAACCCTCAATGTAGCCCGGCACCCTTTGGTCTGCGAAATTGTCTCAGTGTTGGTAAACGAGGAGTTTGAGGGGAAGATGTACCAAAGTGTGGCGGTGGTTTCCATATCAAGCTCCTGTAGACTCATTCAGATCCTGACACACGAATCTAAGATTCGTGGTTGCTCACCCGTAGCCAAACAACCAGAAGTCGTTGTTGCTGCCGAACTCTTCTATCTCCTTTCGATGATCCGCCATGTTGGTATTGTTCAAAGTGAATATGAATCTTGAACATTGAAATGTTGCCCGTAAATGACGTGGGGCAACAAACTGTGGGGCATATGCAAGATAATGCGGATTAATTCCGATGGCGCGATTCGATGCCATTAGGATATTTCAAGCTGCAAGAGACATGCATCCCCAATCAGCTACTGTGTATACAAGTTGAAACGTACAGTATCTAGAATACAACATATTACGAGCCACCTGCCGCTTTGCTCATGAAGAAGTTTTTCAGTGGACCCATGGCATCTACTGCCCTCAAACCAAGACTTCTTAACCCTACGATTGGCCCTGACTCGACGCTATACAGACGGTGAAGCTTGTCGCATACACCTAACATGGCGTTATTCTCTGCATAACGCTCGCTATTGTAACTCTCCAACGCCAGCGTCGAGCCAATATCTTGACCAGTCCGTACTGCGTACGAAATTGTCCGCACCAGAGCTGCTGCATCGCCTTGACCCTGATTCAGGCCTTGACCCGCAAGCGGGTGTATGGTGTGCGCTGCGTCTCCAACAAGGGCAACTCGTTCGCCGGTATATGTGTCGGCGTGGCGCATACGGAGAGGGAACCCGGCAACGGTGCCAGCCTCAACGTCGATAATTTTCATCGGTAATGCTCGTTCGTTCACGGATGTGTGCTTCTCCCGCCATGCCACCTCTTCTGCTTGCCCGGATTCAAGAGTATGCAAGTATTCAAGATCAGTTGGCGACAGCCTGAAGCCTGCATTGACCATAGCAACGAAGTCTTCTGGCGATAGCGCCTTGAGCCTAGCAGCTCGCTCTGGTGTTGTACTCCACACAAGAGTTGACTTGTTTCCTGGTAGAGGTAGTAGCGCCAGGGGCCCTGAAGGTAGGAAGCGTTGGTATGCGATCTTATAATCTGGTCCACCCCAGCCTTGGCCTTCGATGCTCAAGCTTGCTACCACACCGAAGCGGTTGTAGTCGAACCCTCGAGATTCAATGTCGGCGAATGTCCTGACAGGGCTATTCGCACCATCCGCTCCTACAAGCAGCCTGGCTGCCAATGTCTTGCCATTGGAGAGTGTGAGTATGGGCCATGATGTGAAGTCCATCTGTTCCGTGTCCGTGCCTAACTCGATGGAGCTGACTTTAGTGGATGTGAACATGTCGACACCTCCCAGTTCTTCCAGTCGACTCAGGAGCATGGTGACGGTGTTCGTGTTTTCAATCATGTATGCGATTGTGGACGGCTGTGCAGGATTTCGAGGAGAGAGAAGTGGACGCGCTGTGTCCCAGTCGAAAGATATGCGTGCATCTGTTACGCCGTCCCATACTTGCATCTCCTGGTAGGGTTGTACTCGTGCTATGTTCACATGCGACCATGCTCCAATTTCTACATACATGTCAGACCGGTACGTATAGCTGCTACATATTTTCGCGCACCTTGCAGGTTCTTCACAGAAGCTGGGGTCAGTGAGCTACATCTATTGGAGAAGCTCTCAAGGCTTGCATTTTTCGATAATCGATTTTTCTGAATGTCCTGTCCTTCAATGAGAGCTACCTTTAGTTCTCTCGTAATTGGTGAGGCCTTTAGCCCTGCTAGTAGGCTTAATCCTGCTGGACCACCGCCTACACAGACGACATCGTAGATCTCTGGTGCATTTGCAGAGCTCGAGGCAAACCTGCGATTGAGGTGTAACCGTACCACTACCGCAGATCTTGAGGACAGAGATCGAGGCGCTCCAAGCAACATTCGAGGGAGCATCGCGATCTTAGGGCGATCGTGTCATCGGTGGGTGTATTCGATGTGGAAAGTCGAGACCCGAAGAGTGGTGGTATCATGGTGACCTGCGCACGTTTGCCCTGTTTGCAGGATGACATAAGTTCAACTTGTTGTCGAATCGGCTTAATACTAAACACGGCAACAGCCGCCGCCTTAAGTACTGCATCCTTCGAGACTTCTACATTTTCAGTTCTAACCTGCATTACACTCTTACTAGCTCTTATCGAATACTGATCGGTTGATTCCAAGTCGTGAGGGTCTTCGGTGTACATCGTGCGTTCAACATCGAAGTCGTATCGAACAGACTCTACATTCACAATACCACATTGCAACCTTGTGAAATCCAACACTACTAATAGCAATTCATGAGTTGTTCCAAAACCGCATTCTCACTATTGAACCGATATGTCTTATCTGTTCACATGCAACCACGCCGCGCCATCGAGTGGTTCTCAAGCGTCAGCTGAACCAGCGATATTCGATTACCCCTCGTCTTCCCATGGATACAACAACCTAAAGGTGTTTCTGCTAAGCTCATATTATGGATGACCTCTGTCTGACCTTCCTCTTTACAGATGCACTGACCCTCTTACCAAATCATTCGGCCACTCCTGTCCAGTCAATTTGTCATCGTCGAGTACATTTGCTCTTGATGAAGTTTACTTAGATCGCACAAGGCACCTCCAAGCCTGCAAAGCACTTTCCCGGGTTTCTTTAAACCTCAAACTATTGCAGGACAGATCTTCACGCTTTGGACATGACGTGCGGACATGCACGCTTTGATGGAATATTGGACAGGGATTTGGTGTAAACATCTCCACATTACTGTGATGCCTGGATCCTTGTTACTTGGATGCTTATGCTATCATCTAGATTCAGTGTTATCGGTATGCCACTGTGAGTCTCCCCTAAGTCCGCATTAGTTTTGCCCTTCACGATCTCCCGATGACCTTCACATCGAATGTCCGTGTCCGGCCTTAGGCAAGAGTGCTATGTTATTATCACTGGCGAGAATGCGGAGGAGCTCCCTGAGTCCAGAGTATCTGAGGAAACAAAAACCCGCAAAAGAGTCTGCGGCCCGCTCATCGAGGCCCCGACTCCGAGAAGTTATAACAACATTGTCAGTGCCACAGCCACCATTCGGTATGGTCAAACACCAAGCTACTGTGACCACGGTTCCACAACGCCTTACTCCGGATGAACCGATACGAAAAAGAGACGTCGTTTCAGTATGGTTTGATCGGCAGGTACAACGTCTCCGGCCTTCCTGGTGTACCCAGTCTAAGCATCGTGACTCTATGTTCGATGGATTAGTCAGTGACTCCAGGCCAGTATTCGAGGGTGACCTCAGGCGGGCCTCACGGGAGGCAAATGCAGAAGTGTTGGATCTTGATGGTGAGCCAGTACCTCAGCATGTGATCGACCATTTCTTTGGCGAGTATCCGGCGGGCGGGAGCGACTGGAGGAACTCGGCGCAATGGGAAGAACACCTAGCAGATTATTTTCCCTGGAAAACGATACAAACTCCACCTCAAAAGTCCCGTCCACCATCAGAAATACCGAAAAACAAAGACTCTTACTTCCCGCGGCTGGTATGGCGAACGGGATACAGCAGAAAAAGGCGACAGCGAGGAAAACTCCCAGAAGAAACGACTTCGGATGAGCTAGATGGGCGCGCCAGCACTCCACCTGATGAGCCTCTCGGCCAAACACCGCCAACAGGGCTTTCACCAAGCCACTCATACAAGAGCCAACGCCCAAAAGCCGGTATCGTCATACGGGATGGCACCGCTCGATCCGCACAAGGCTTGTCTTCTATTCGATGTACTTTGGCCTCCGAGTCCGTCAATTCTCCACGCACTCCGATTCCTTGGGTTCCAGACCTGGAGTCTGCTCACTCTGGAGATCCCGACATGAATAATCCTTTCGACACTGCCCGCTGTCCACAGGAGACCCCCCCACTCGACTTGCTGCACTTCCCATTAGCAAGCAGTCCAGTCACCCAATCTGTCTCCCAGCTCAGGGCAGAGGAGTGCGTTGTCTCTGTCTCTGAATCCGGGCAGCTACCAAGCTCTCCGCTCTGCCTACCAGGCTCGCGAGTCCCCTCAGATAACGCACTGTTGTTTAAGATCTCGCCGATATCGTCAACAGGCCCCAGTACCACGAACTTCCAGCACTGGCCATCTCAGCATCCATCTGCATTGCACGACGCCGCGGGGCCGAGAAGAGAGGACAAAAATGGTTACATCATAGCTGGTGTCCTCTCCCCAACCGAAGATGTAGATAGGACAGCCATGAGGAAGCGCAGTGCTCCTGCAGTGACAGCCACTCAACACATCCCGGCTCCTGACCCTGCTATGCAGTTTCCGCCAACACCTCCGGATTCGAGGCATGCCAGCAACGCATCGAGTTCAGAACTCTCTAAGCATGTTTCCATTCTAATAGGGCCGGCTGATAGAGACCAGAGCATGTGCGAACTGTCAGACACTACCGAATCGTCGTTGCCTGAATACGGTATTTCCATCAGCTTAGACGATTTCAAAAAGAGTCACGCGACGTGGTGGGCTGGAAACACTGAGAATCATAGGCATGGCACGATCGCTTGGCAGTAGTGGTGGCGTTTGAGATGATGAGATGACGAGATGCGCCATCATGTGTTCCATAGATCGAAGTGAGGGAGAAAAGTGCAGAATAGAATGAATACGACTCTTGATGGAGACAATGCTCTTATGGGTAGTGTTCGCAGCTATCGTGTGGCGCCGACCCCAGAGCGCCGATCCCAGGGCGCATGCTTCACGGTACACAGGTGAGTCTTCGAGAATCGCAACGTCGTACGTTGGATACTTGGACCAACAGCCATGGTGATACCGGCATGTCTGTCACAACCTCTTCACATCACGAAAAGCTAGGGCAACACAACACGCACACACGACGATGGCAAAAGGATGGAAAGCTCGGTGCAGGAGCCTGGATAATCGCCAAAACTCCAGGCTGATCTCAAATTACAAACTCCGGGCTACATGGTGATGCAAATGCTACTCTTGCCAATAACAGTCGCACCTCGTATGATGCGCCTTGCTAATTAAACTCCCAGTTGCTTTCAAATGAGTGGCAAGTCCCAGCGGGTATCTGTGTGGTGATGAAATGATTGTAACGTAATCCCGGACGCTATGCTTGTAAAAAAATCCAGAAGTCTTCTGAGAAAGAGAGCGCAATCAAAGGACAAAATGCGAAACATATGTGGGGACACGATAGGCTTAAAGGAGGACAGCGAAGCCGAGGAACACGCTGCCAAAGAGGACAGCCATGCTCGTGGCAGCGCCGGGGATGAACGTGCCCGCAGCGGCTCCAGTAGAACCACCCGCGGCAGAGGTCGCAGCGGCACCGCCGAAGCCAGTGACGGCAGGCCTTGTGGCGGATTCAGTCGGACGAGAAGTCGACATGGTGCTCGAGATCGACGCGTTGCCCAGGTAGGGAGACTGAGCACCGCAGGGGTGGTCATCACGACAGCTGGCGGAGCAAGTGTTGTCGCCATTGCAGTTGTTTATACACTGGGTGCCCCATTCCTGGCAGATGTAGAACGGAAGAGTCTGCGAGTACTGGGTAATGTTGGGGGTGATGCCGTTTTCGCAAACGCAAGTGTAGGTCAACTGGTCCTGTAGGCTGGTTAGCTTGGGTTCTGGGTGAATATTAGGTTTGTTGAAGGGCAGGACGAAGGATGGGCCAATCGCAGCCAGGTGCACGTGAACACCACAACTTCCAACCCGGCTCATCCCCGCACCTTTCCAGGCCACCGATTGAAGCTGTGAGTCTTACAGGGTCGCAATCGTTTTCCTCAGTAGTCGAGGAGGTAACACCAGGCTGCTGAAGGCAGATAAGCGGGCATTGAGCCTTGTTCTGGTCGCACCAGTACTCTGTGCGAAGTCAGACACAAACGGTGAGCAAAGCAGCCTTCACACTTACGCCTGCTTGACGACGGCACACTGTCCGGGTCAATGTGGTATGGGTAGTCGCTCTGCGTCGTGGACTGAGCGGCAGCAAGGCCAGCAAAGGCAGCGAAGCTGGTGATGAGTGTGGAACGCATGCTGACGATGGTGAAAAGCTTGAGTAGGTCTGAAGAGGAAGCTGCGAACGACAATGAGCTCTGACTTTCCAAGAATATCACTATCAGTGGGAATGCGTTGGAATAGCACCTACCTTTTGCTCGGGCAGCAGTGGGGGAAAGAACTTCAAAAGAGGAGACGGTCAGCGACAGACGACAATCGAATCAAACTTTTGATGTAACAGTGTCTCTTTTGTAGTGACAGTCCTCAACAACGAGCGTGGAGGTGGACGAAGAGGCTGGAGGAAGGTAGCTCGGTATATAAAGGAAACGATCATGAGGACGGCAATGGCGCACGTACAGTGCATGGGCCTATCTCGATCTCACTAGCTTGGAGCTTGGGGTATCTTTCCGCCACTCCAATTGCTATAGAGTTGACACCTTTGAGCCATCTGGACCCACAGAATCGCGAGTCTGCCGTGCATGTCTTGTAAGATGCTGTGTATTGGTGTATTGGTGTATTGCGCGGCCTGGTGCTTACCATTTGCCGTGGAACATAATGAACGAGCATTGGGATGTTTCTCAAGACCCTCCTCGGATGAGCTCCGATACATGGGATGCAGACCGCCCTCCTTCGATTGTCCAGTCATATAGCGTTATTCTGCCGGCCGTGACCAGGGCTTAACATTCCCAGTATCTGCACATTATCCGGCTGTGTCGCCAAAGCCAGGCAAAAAGCAAAAGCCAGCTTTCTTTCGCTCGCTGCCAACGGCACTAAAATATCTGGCTGCAGCGCCGTCCCACGTCAAAGGCCATATCTACCCCTCACCTTCACGCATTTCTATCTGATATCTTCCGTCTTCCCGTTTGACGCGCCACCCGCCCAGCCCGCTACTTTGCAGATGGATGGAGCCGGTGTGCTCTGAAACTGTCGATGAAAGTTCCCCATCACCGTCTCGTGAAGATGGGGCAACACTCCCCATCGCTCGTCCAGAGCGGGACAGTATAGTCCCGCCTTACTGGCAGAGACACGAGCGGAACAGCAGTCATCTGAGTTCATACGCCTCAGACTCGGGTGCTCGCATAGTGCTCGAAGACCATACGGACGAGGGCTCTGAGCAGTGCAAAGTACTTTGGGCAAAGCATGTAACAATCGACGACTACGTGGTGGTCAGCGGCACAGCACCGAGCCTGGGAGCCTATTCCCCCGGCCAGTATGTGGTGTGGAACTGTACAGTTGAGACGCTCGATGTAAGTCTTCTGAGAGCCGCACCCCAATCGAGCACTGGTATACGCGGCCCACATATTGGCTCGCTCAAGACTCTTTCCCGGAGCCAATCAGTCGACGGGCGTTTTCCTAAAAGGAAAGGCTAGGCAGGGAGTCTCCAGGATGCGTGATGCAGTCTATCTGTCCCCAAACATGTGGAGCAGCAAGAACAATGGACTAACAAACATCAGGGCGGCCCGATGAAGATACGCAAACGGTTTGTACTGTCAGTGTGCTTCCGGAGCCCCAGCTTACCCCGCTTAGGTATTCTGAGTTCGAAGACCTTCATCAAAAGCTGGTACAGACATTCCCTCATGCTGTGGGTTCGATGCCACAGTTCCCACCCAAATCCGTAGTGTGTAAGTCACTCGTCCATTAGCTTACCGGGGCTCTTCTAGCCCATCACTATCTAGCGCTGACACGAACGCTATAGCTCGGTTCAGACCAAGGTTCCTTGAGCGGCGAAAGCAGGGCCTTTCGTACTTCTTGAAGTTTGTTGACAACCTCCACGCTAGCAAGATATCGACTGACATGTTTCCAGCTGCGTCTTGCTTAACCCGGAGTTTGCCGGATCACCAGTCCTGAAAGAATTTTTGTTCTCGTAATATGCCAGGAATGGTTGCATTGTTTTCGACGCCTTTCGTACATTATCCAAGATCATGTTATCGTTAGCATCTGGCATATCGTGAAGTGATTGAAATGTGGCGCAGTCTTCCAGTAAATAGGCGAACGCTCTGATCTGTACACGTGCAATGTGGGATATCAGAGGTAGTACATCGAGTATGACTACTTTGCCCCATATACCTCGCAGATTCTAACCCGCAACATTTAATCATGTCTCGACATTGATGCCGCAGATCCATCATAGCGGTATCTGATTGGCCACATTCTACTGTGGCGTTGAGCTACCTTGAAATTCGGCGGAGTTCCTGCAACTTGATTCGATCAATATCGTTCTAAATTACAACAGGACGTGGAGAAGATCAAATCCTATTTTACGAGGCTTAATCTGACTTTACAGGTGCATTGGTACAGGTGAGGTGACCAGGCATACATGTCTGCACCTGGCTGCCGTCCGCTCGAGAGGCGGCCGAACTGAGCTTGAGGTGAACCACCACCCCTAAGTTGCGATAGTTTTGCCTTGCCCCAGCGCGACACACTCAATGGCAGCTATGCATCACAGTGACTGAAAGATGACCCTGCAAACCCAGAGACCCTCCCAGCAGCACCATGGCCAACCTCATCCGGCCTCCATTGCGGTCGTCGACTGAGCGTCTCGTGCAGACCAGGCTCAACTTCGCGCCTGTTACGCCTGACGACATCAATCTCAGCGCTCACCACCACAACAACAACACCACCACCATCTCGACGCGCCGTTCGAGCAAAAGCGGCCCGCTTCTCGTCCTCGGCGATGATGAGAAGTCGGTGAAGCAAGTAATACAGTCGCCGGTGCGCCCAGCACCGCCTCCCCACAACAGCTCGAGAAAACGACCCTCTGCAGCACTGGATGACGCGCCTGATGCGCGACCACCAACAAAAGTTCTTGTAAACCAACCACACGGCGAACTGGTACGCATAACGAATGGTGTACAGACGCTGCTGGATGCCGACGTCGACGACGTGCCTTCTGGGCGCTCTACACCCCGGCCAGGCAGTGCAGGGAAGCTTGCAGTGCCTACGTCCACAGCAGATCCCAAGTTAAAGGACAGGAGAAGCTTGAGGAGCTCAGATGGCGGATCACGATTGAAGAGCGATCTCGCTGTGTACTTCTCGAGTTATGACGATATCATCGCAGGCTTGCCCAAGCCGTCTGGTACGTCATATGCTGCTGCTGCTGCTGTGTGTTGAGACATTGCCTGACTATTGCATGTAGAGTTCATCGACATCCACACACCCATATACATTATCGATGAGCCTCCCAAATCAAAAACACCCGTGCAGGCTTCACCTGAGTCCATTCACCAATCAGTCAGCCCCACACGAACATCGAAGCCGAGAGCTACCACACCTGTACGCGACACCTCAGACCATTCTATATCTCCTTCACAATCTTCCACAACCTTTCAAATAATAGACTACAGCAGTGTGGCTAAGCACATTCGAAGTAATGGCGAAGAAGACCCTCTCGCTGACTCTCACTTCTTTGCCCAACATCGACGTGCAGAACGAAAAGAAAAACAGCTCCGCAATATCGAAAAAGAGCGGGCCATGCACGAGAAGCAGCAATTGGAACGCCTGCTTGACGGCCTGCAAGGCCCTGATTGGCTGAGAGTCATGGGCATAACAGGCGTTACAGCTGGTGAAACAAGAGACTGGGAGTGGAAGCGAGACTATTTCATCAAAGAGGTAGAAGCACTTGTAGACAAGTTTCGAGTTTGGAAACAAGAAGAGAAGCGTATAAGAGCTGAGAAGGAAGCTGCACTCGCTGCTCGAACAGAGGATGAAGAGGAGGATGGTGACGAGTCAGAAGCCTCCGAAGCCACCAAGGTAAATGGACGGACACCACACTTGAAAGATCAGCAGCCGAAAGAGCCAGAGCCTCCCAAACCTAAGCGACCGCCACGACCGCATGGCTTCTTCTTACCCTTCGTACCGCCTGAACCCACAACACCCTTCCTGTCCTTCTACTCGAAACCACATCTCCGAGCAGTAGCCCTGGGCAAACATCGCCACGGTCGCAATTCTACAGCCTTCGGGCACACCATACCAGACTTCGAAGAACGTGAGTTCGAGCTGCCAGAAGATTACATAGATCCGCAATTCCTGCGCGACAATGCAAGACAAAGAAGAAGGAGACAGAGAGAAAGACAGAGTGGTGCGAACACACAGTCAACATAGTATTGGCTCACTTTCATTTCGTACTCAATATACCCTTTCTCAGTCTGTCGAAGCGAAAGCTGGATATTATTGCGGCGTTCGTGCGGTTGGATCGCATTAGCTCTCAGAGGAGCAAAGTGAGTAGCAAAACAGTGCACTTTCGCTGTGTAGGATAGAAAAAGCATAGCATCGAAAGCATCGTATATATAACTGCTTGTCCTATTCATTTTTGTTTCCTCATCTACCGTGACGACCTTACGAACTGCAGTGCTTCACATGCGTTCGCCTCGCCCAAGTTATCGCCATACATTGGCGTGCTGGCCTTGCTCGAGCAGCGTATGAGCCCACGATGAACCTCTCTTTACTGCATTCGCTCACCGCTCCTCACTAATGCATTTTCAAAACTAGCTTAATTGGGCTTACATGTTCTACATCTGGCTCTGTGCTCTCCGGTCTTGCACTAAAGGCTGCACTCGTCTTCGACGAACTGCCTTCTTGCCTTTCCTCTTAGTTAAAACTTTTTGAGTATTACTTCATGTATTAGTTGGTTCTCTTCTTTCCGTATTGCAAAATGTATATGAGGCTTCATTTTTGTAGGCATATTTGTGAGGGATGTTTAGACTCCCTCATAACCCACTGTGACCATGGTACGGGTCGAAAGACTGGATACAAGAGATCAGTAAGTCGTGGCTTCCCATATAGTCTAAGTGAAATTCCAACCTGGGTTTCCCGAGCTCCATGTAAAAAGAGCAGATCTACTCTTCACAGCTCTGGCTCTATTTCCTCGCTCAGACCATTAATCTGTCCATTTTCGAGTGTTATTCGATTGCAGATAGTGTTCAAAAGCGAGTGCATTACATCGGCATTTTTCTCAATGCACTGAGCATCGGTTTTCAGGCATGGGTTGTCTGCTTACGCTGCATTTTCTCCCAGCCCCACGAGGCTGTCAAGGAGCATTCCTTTGTTGCACATCGATCGCAGTGTGTACTATTGATGACCGCAAGGTTGGATGACACCAACAGATAGACGATTTGTACGTGAACTTCGTTCCTTCTTTTTCCTCATGTGCTGAGATGTCGCTTGCCTAAAAATGAAAGGTGTTTGAGCTGGTGATCGTTCAGTGTACATTCCTGTATATCCATACTGCTCTGTTTCCACAACATCTCCGGGCATGTCAGCAACTTGCCCTCGAAACAGAATCCATTGGAAATTGGTATAACCGTTTTTGAGAGTGATTCGACCAGCAGATACCATTCAAGTCTGCAAACGTTGGAGGCAATTTCCCGCTGTCACAATAGTCTTTGGAATAACAGACAGAATATAAGATTGTCCACCTCCTATCTTTACCTTCTTTCCGGTCCATCGACATTTGTAGCAGCATCAATCGGTCCGTACCAGGCCGGACTATCCTCACCGCCGACTGTTCTGACGTATTCTGTTCCAGGATAGAAATTTTTTGCGTTTTTCTAGCCAGATCAAACTTCAGCGTTGTACTCCGCCAACCTGGTACGGTGCATCGGGTCTTGGGAACTATCCCCATTATCTCTTGTATCAGCATAGACTACAGGCCCTCTGCATTATTGCCAGTGTGGCTAATGCTTTTCTTGGCTTGGTCATAGACTTACACAGAACATTATATCAAATCACAACCACAATCTTCCCTTCACTTTTTTTTGCCCTCGAAACACCTACAGAAAGATATGGCCATGTCTTCGGGTTCCATGAAAGGTAAACAAGTGCTCCACAAGCTGTGGCTAGGCCCCGAAGACCTATCCTCAGTCTGTCTCGACAGGTTAGATGTGACTACAAAGTTGCTTTTAACTCGACCTCGTATGGAAAGACACATGTTCACAATTGCGCTACTTAGGATTGAGAACAATGCAAGCTGTCAACAGTTACATAAGATTGCTCTCGGGCTGAATGTATGCCTTGACATCTGAGCTATGCTTTCGTTAAAGAAATGGGAGAGAATACACAAGCCCCCTGTCATGCTCCACTGGGACAATCAGGCTCCTGTATCGTCTGCGTCTAAAATCCAAAGGTCTCGCGAGAAAGTAAGGTGCCGTCGATCGATACGTGGATCGACATACATACTCACCTCTATTTTGCTACCCGAATGGGTATGGCACTTTGCTGTAATGGCACGCTACTCCTGTTTCAATTTGGTGATATCTGAAAAGCCGTTTTCATTCAGCCTATGGAGTAATTGCTCGTTTCTATTTTTCATCCGAGTAACTAGGCCGTTTAGGAATATGCTAACAGCGCTCTGTAACGAAAGGATGAACGCGCTAACATAGCATCCTAGAGTTTCTGAAGATTCCATTGGTCCATTGATGTATACCCACGGAAAATGAGCCTTTGGGAGTTGTAGGACTCCGAGGTAGGACCCCGAGGTATGGCCCAAGTTTGCACTGACGTGGCCACGCACAAGTCGCAAGTGTGTTCTTTCCATACCGATATTTATTCTCATTGACTCCTGCTGGCGGCCTGGTTTATCCTAGATATATGAGCTGCTACATAGCTCTACCTGATCCCAGCCCGTGAGGAGGGCATGAAAGGGTTCGTGCGTCTTATGCGTGGGTTCCTAAGTTGTGTAAGCTCAAAGATCCGAGATCCGGACGTGGACCTGCTGTACAACTGGCGGTTGGCCTGACTGCCCATCGCATCTAGATTTAGCAACGGTTGCCGGCTGTCACGCGCAGAAACAGTCCTGTATCATCAACACTGGGGACAAGGGAAGAGAAGGCTGTGAATGACTCGAAAATCTGATTGTTAGCAAATCAGAGCTTGGAGATATCGTTCGGGCGCTGTCATTTTACGGCCCGTGTCAACGGTGCAGGAGGCGTTTTTTCTATTTTGAGCCTAGTCCGGACCCAATTGACGTGCAGATCCCAGCTTGGGTATCCAAGACCCTTCGACACTTCTGTCACCAATTCCCGACAGTGCAGGTATTGCACTCCACATCAAATCGTTCGAAAATGATAATGCTAGCCGTTCCGCACGATGTATGTAAGAGGGAAGTCGTCTGCTTCGTCGGAGCCTGCCTTTCTTCATCAACTGCCTAAACATGACGACAATTCAAGGCGCATTGCCTCCGCTATGGACATCTGTCATTTCAATCCGCACTGTGTTAGCACTCACTGGTCTCTGGCTGGTATATCAGCTACTTAAAGCCCTCTACAATGTATCGCCTCTGCACCCGCTGAGTCGCATCCCTGGACCCAAGCTTGCAGCAGCAACGTATCTGCCGGAGTTCTATTACGATGTTGTCAAATTTGGATGTTATACCAAAGAGATTGGGAGGATGCACGAGAAATATGGTAAGTCGGGCGGTACCCGGACTAGTGAGATGGGAATCTGATGATATATCTCATACAACAGGTCCTATCGTCCGCATCAATCCTCACGAAGTGCACTGCAATGACATCTCGTTTGCGGATGAGATCTATGCTGTTGGTGGCCGAAAACGCAACAAGCCAGTGCATCAGATCAACGGCTCAGCGTAAGCTTCCCTCATCGTCACCAACTTACATAGTGCAAACGCTAAACATATATTCGCCTGTAGGATAGGACAGGCTGGTTTTGGAACAGCAGACCATGACCTGCATCGGCTACGTCGAATTCCTGTGGCTAAATTCTTCTCACGTGGAATGATCGCGAGATTGGAACCGGAGATCCAGATTCTGGCGCAAAAGCTCTGTGACAAGCTACTCAGGCATTCTGGTCAGAAGGAGGCATTCGACATTACCATGGCGTACAGTTGCTTCACATCCGATGCAATCTCTGGCTACAGCTTTGGTGAGAGCTTTGGTTTTCTGGATCAAGAAGGTTGGTATCCCAACTTTCGCGAACCTCTGGCTTCGATGTTACGACCTGTTTTCATCTTCCGTTTCTTCACATGGACTAAAGCTAGCGCTGGGCTTGGCAAACACATGATAAACTTCATGCCGCCAAGTGCTGCCCTTATGGTTCGCACGCTACAAATTGATCTCCCCGAGATGGTGAGAAAGACGAAAGCCGACATCGATGCGGGTATCAAGTACAACCGACCTACTGTGTTTGGCACTATCCTGGAGTCCGATCTGGTTTCGTTAGAGAAAGAACCACAGAGACTGGCTGATGAAGCCGCCGCAGTCATTGGAGCCGGGACAGAGACTACAAGCTGGGCCATGTCTGTCATCACATACCACCTCTTGACCAAGCCAGCAATCCTTACCAAGCTTATCCACGAGCTGCAATCAGTCATAACAGACCCAAAGAAGCTGCCTTCGTGGACCGAACTTGAGAACTTGCCGTACCTAGGAGCAGTCATTCAGGAGGGGCTGAGGTTGTCGTACGGCGTATCAGCTCGAACAGCCCGTGTGGCAACTGAAGAGAACCTGATCTTCCGCGGCGAGTGGAACAAGCGTTCGGTTGAGTACATCATTCCTCAAGGCTATGCAGTAGGCATGTCTTCTGCCGTTACCCATCATGACGAAAAGGCATTCCCTGACTCTCACGCCTTCATCCCCGAGCGATGGTTGGACGAGAACAACCAGCGGAGGAAGGACTTGGAGCGCAGTATGCTTGCCTTCTCGAAGGGCAGTCGTTCCTGCCTTGGCATGAAGTGAGTAGACCATCCGCTAAGTAGGAGAAATTCGCTAACATGTGCAGTCTCGCGTTATGTGAGCTCAATTTGAGTCTCGCAGCACTGGCTCTGCGTGTCTTACCTCATATGCACTTGTTCGACACGACAGCTGAAGACCTTGCCTATGACCACGACATGTTCATTCCCATGACAAAAGACAACAGGGGCGTTCGAGTGACAATAGATTAGACTAGGGGTATCGGAAGATTCCCCTATGGCGCTCAACTTTAGTATGCCAGCTTAAGTTTCACCTCTCAGACTCAAAATATTAGCAATATGACAGAAATGGAATTCGCAGCTGCATGCTCATCTAGCAAGTGACAACACTCAGAGGATCAGTATTCATAGTAGACTGGAGCAGAAGAGAATCAATCTTTGTACTTGAGGCGCGTCAGCCCCACTTGAAGAACAGCACTGACTCGGTGCTATCCGATGTTCCCCTGCTTGGTCTTAGAGCTTTGGCTTCAACATGTGAACCTCACGGCATCAACTGCACCAGGTCTTTTGTTATAATACAGGGCAAATACTTATAATCTCGATTCATCGGCGACGATCCTAGAGCGGTAAAGTGCCGTCGGCACCCAGTATCCGAAACAGGGCTGTCGGCCCGAGATTCGCGTAGATTTCAGTGGCTAGTGCCATCGTGAATTTCTCAAGTGGACTCTTTCGTAAACCGATATAGACAAAAGGAAGCTTCCAAGACCTCAAATTGCACTCATTCAGCACCAAACCGGTGTGCCCGTTTGTGCGGTAGGGCCCTCCATGGACAAATGCCTAGCGCGAATCGTCGCCATGCGCAAGACCTACACTGGGGACGTGCAAACCGAACGCTAACAAGTTTCTGGACATAAAATTGTCACTCTTAGGATCTTTGGCCTACACGTGACATTACACCTGACTCAATCAAGACAGTTGAAAATGCTCGGAACGGGAACTGTACCCAGCGGAAAACTCGGCTAGGACATGGTCTTTTAGAAGGCCTGCAAATTCCCCACAGAGCGGCAAAGGCAGAATGCCCATGAAACTGTTGGGCCACGCAACGCTTCTCTCGTGCCATATTGGGGGTGTTTTCCACTATCAGCCTGCAGCATAACTCCTCTGAACGACTCAAGAATACCAGCTGTAGTGAAAGAGGAGCAATGATCGACACGACAATATTAATGCTTGATAGGTACGCCACAGGTTTCATCTTAGTATAAGGTAGAGCACGGCGCTGTGATACCGCAACTTTTGGTTTTTTTTTTTGGGGATCTTGTACTCGCCCATATTTTTCCCCAGATCAACACTCATGGAGGCAATGGTCGATCCTGATGCGAGGATCATCGCTCCAGATGGACTGCCGCTGTCCATTATTATCATATCATGCGTCTTCCTTGGTCTATCCATCCTCTCGGTGGCTTTGAGAACCTATGTTCGCCTTACCAAAGGCACATTTGGTCTCGATGATGCCTTCATGGCCAGTGGATGTGTAAGACCGGTCTATCGTTTCGTCACCAATTTCTGCTGAAGTCAACATAGGTCGTCTACACTGCAGTCATTGGACTGGCAATATACGCATGTCTCGTTGGGCTTGGGAGGCTGGAAAAAGATCTGAATGCATGGCAGTACTCGGAAGCCATGAAGTACTACATCATCTGGATTTTGATGTACGTCGTCGGCCTTGCAACGGTGAAGTCATCCATCTGTATCACGATCCAACGTATTGCCTCCACGAAGAAAGCATTGGTCTACACCGTCTGGAGTCTGCTCGCTGTGACATGGGCATCCTTCTTTATTACTTTCCTTGGAACACTGCTCTACTGCCAACCAGTCCGCGCAATTTGGACTCCAACTTTGATCCTTAGCGGCCAAGCAACATGTGCACCTGTAGACACTTTTGTCATCATTGGCCATGTTGCTACAGTGTCAACGATCGCGACGGATCTAGCATTGGTTGTAGTGCCTGCAGTCATGCTGTGGAACACACAGATGAAAAGACAAGCAAAATTCCAGGCTTTTGGATTGCTATCCTTTGCGTCAATGTAGGTTCATTCGTTTCCCAGTTTGACGACTGAGCTCGAGCTGATGAACAATAGAGCATCCGTGATCACCATGGTTAGGATTCCGTACGTCAACAAATTCGAAGGAGGGACAAATCTCCAATGTAAGTATCTCTCAAATCTTGACAATATGCAAGACTGACTTTGAATCCAGTCTGGGTCGCTCATACTATGCTCTGTTCCAATATCGAAACTGGTATTGGCTGTATAGCATCCTCCGTGCCATCACTGCGACATTTCCTTCGACGCAACGGAGAAGGGAGTTCTGGCCCTAGCAATAGGAGGAGTGGCACGGGAACCCAGCTAGTCACAGTTGGTGGATCATGTCAACAAAGAAGGCTTCGCGACAGTTTCCGGAATCCTACAGACATTGGATTCAGTTTGTCGACCGTCCACCATGGAAGGGCTGATGATAATTGGGAGCGTCTCGATGGGGATTCTGATAAGAGTGACGCACCGATTGATCCGAAAAGAATATATGCCG
The DNA here is from genome assembly GCA_026120165.1 of Leptosphaerulina australis. Lineage (NCBI taxonomy): Eukaryota > Fungi > Ascomycota > Dothideomycetes > Pleosporales > Didymellaceae > Leptosphaerulina > Leptosphaerulina australis. The sequence continues at coordinate 45,219 of JALRMI010000004.1, forward strand.
AGCGAAGCTATGCGGTGGACATAGAGTTGGAGGCACAAGCAAGGAAAGGTGGATTTGGATACCCGCAGGGTCGAGCCTTCTAGTTATATAAAAGGGCCTGCCATAAAAGCCAATATTTTAATGATGAACCTATGCTTTGGTCATTGGTTGCTAAGAAAGTATGTTCATGTACAAATGTAGGTAATCTATGACCTTTCTCTTATAGAAATATCATCCAGCCCTACAGTATTCAATGAATCGTGTCAGATAAGTATGACAGTTTCCGTGCACCCTGTGTTATAAATGTTGTTGTTATTATTATTACCTGGAATTTCAAGTGCTACCGAGCGCCACATGAGCGTGCTGATACTATAGAGACTGTGTTAAGGGCAAACAAAGCTGCTAGCTACGCCTACAGCTTAAAAACTTCCTTATTCTATTATTTACCATTCTCTGACCACTTCTTTACCCCTTCTTAGCACTGTCGTGCAGACCAGGCTTGGGCTGTTCACTACGGAATATTAGTCAACAGCTCATTACCCTGCCGGTAAGTTTGCAACCAACAGAGCTGTCTGCATGTTAATTACTCAGTAGGAAAGCCTCTTGGCTTACAAGGTACCCCAACCACATCACACATGCTATGCTCTGAGCTGTAGCATTGCTCTTTACTGCTGTCTGACCAACGTCAAAATCGAACTTGAGGCTTATGTAGTCCTCATACTCCAGTGGCTTATACTCCTACTCTGTTAAACGTCTTCAGTGTGCTAAATACGACTAAGGTCGTTATTGAGACTTTACTTCAAGCGAACGTGGGACTTCATGTTGGCTGGGCTTTATGTTGGAGAGGTAACAAGCATGACGCCATTGTTCTTTATGTGTCATATGGTCTATCGAACCCAGGTTGTATTTATCGTTTCTGTTGCAGAGACAAGTTCAAGGTGCACAGTATCTGTAGGTGCAACATTTACAGCAGTAACCGGGAGTTTCGTACGAGCAGAACTTGTAAGAGAGTGATGGATAGTAAGAGAGCAGGAGTACTAGAAATACTGGGACGAAGGAGAAGAAATTGAAAGTGTCAGCCTGGCACCTCAATTGAAACAGTACACGGAGAATTGCGTCTTACATGTCTACTTCTCAGTTTCATATATATTTGCTCTCCGTAGCTCGCTCAATATAACATCCTTTTGATTTCCTCATATTTTACATTTCCCACATCTGACAGAAAGTCCGACTGACTGCAAACATCGTACTTGTATGAGATATACAGCTCCTTGGGTGCGCATACATGAATTTAGTCTTACTTGAATATAACATGCAAACGAAATCATCGAGCATGTCCATGTAAACGCGGAGCCGGAAATGACCGGACGAGAGAGCACCGTACGATTTGCGGCCCTGTCTGCTCTTAGCTGTCAAGAGCCGTGTAGACCTATCTGTTCATGTGACGCAACATAGGATAAGGTTAGAACCCTGAGCCTTGATGCCATTTTCCTCGGCTAAACACTGAATCTGGCCTTTTCGTGTATTCCAATGGGTCCTTATCAATATGTTTTTCAGCGAAAGAATTATCTAGGCAGCTACTGGTAGCAGGAACGCCATGGACGCCAAGAAACGCTACTCGCAGCACACGTTGTTGAATACATAACTGACATAATGAGAAGAGCTATTCAAAGGGGACTAGGAAGCAGTGAATATAGGAATAAGACCTTATGTGCAAGGCTTCATAGTGAAGGCTGTCGTGAAGCAAGTGAACAAACACACACGTCATTGCACCACATAACAGACTCGCCATAAACAAAGTGATGCCCAGAATTCTCCAACACCAATCTCATATCTGCTTTGCGCCATAAATAGCCCATCACCTGCACAACCTGGTTGAATACAAAGTCTAAGACCAAAAGTGTTTACATATTGAAGGACACCCTAGATCGTTGAATGGACTACTACCACTATTCGATACAAGAGCTACACCAGGAACTACAGCGACGCAATTACACGCCATTCGGGACTCGTGATCAGTTCAGTGAATGGCTTCAAGCAGATGACGATGTGTGAGAATCCGAGGCAACAACAATAATGACAGCCAGCCCTACAGCATATGTGCCCTGCGAAGCCAATTTGATGCGAACAGCCGAGTTCGGTCAGGCCGCACTCGCAGTACAGCTGGTAAATCGGAGTGTGGGCAGCTACCACAGATAACCATGACGATGCCACTAATTGCGGGTTAGGAACTATTTACTGGGGCCTGAACACACTCTTCCCGACTCTCCAGCTATTCTTTGAATCTGGACTCTCGTGTACCATAGATAGTGGTCAGCTACCAGGCGCTAGCATTGGCATTGATCCCAAGCTTCGATTCCGTCTGACAGATTCTATACATGAAGAATGGGGTCGTGTCACAAGAGGCAGGCTAAGTCCTATAATTCTGAAAGAGCACGTGATTCACTTATCGATACAATGCTGCAACACATGTGCAACTTTCTGTGGATACTTTGCTGACATTTACAGTCCAAGCTTGTTCAGAAGACATCTCACCCAGCACCACCAATCTACAATATTTGTAACCATCACTGAATCCTCATATCCGTGGCCTTCCTCGTTCGTCGAGATGGTCAGGCGTTGTCACAGGCCATTTGATCATGCTGCACTTCTCTACGACTGTCAGTTGGCCTCCCGACTTTGGGAATCCAGCTGCAAGTCCTAAGAAAGGCGCTGAGACATCCGTTCTCAAACCAACAAGTCTTGCGTCCCTCCAGATTCGGCCTTCAGCTTTTCTTGACCGCCCCCCGGTTTTTGCCCAGATATAGCCCATCTCCTCCATACCGCTCAGTCGTAGCCCAATCACTTTGTGAACTTCGTGCCCTATGGCAGTGCGTTTAGCTTTGGGTGGATGTAATTGACCAGCGTATACTGTAGATTTCACTGCAATACTTGTTCGTTATGCAACTGTCGCTTCGAGTATCCTGATGTTGGCGCCTGAGCATATAAATTTCTTCGGTAGCTTTAATAAGTGAGCCACAGGACGAGACCACAGTTGTCAGATGCTGGTACCAAAGCTTATTTCCCAGGATACTGTCGTTGGTCGGAAGTAGCGGACATAAGGATGTATGAGGTGGGGTATTTCTAATGATGATATAAAACTACCAGTACCCCCCTCGAACCAGGACCATCGATCTTCCAATTCAATTCAACTGTCCCCGCCATCTGCAAATTTTCAGGTCAGCCCTCGCAAGATTCAATTCTTAATTTCCTCCCACAACTTGCAGACAATTAACTTAAGCTAGACGAACCCGTCACAATGTCCAACAACGGTGCCCAGGCTATTGTCCTCTATCCTCGCAAGGATGGCGCGACGTTCAACCTCGACTATTACCACACTACACACATGCCACTCGCCAAAGACGCTTGGACACAGCATGGTTTAAAGTCATTCAGCGTTGTTGAGCTTGGCTCAGACAGCCCGTACAGCATAGCTGCGATTTTAGAATTTGAGAGCCAGGAGCATATTGGCAAGGCATTGGCAGACCCCAAGAGCAAGGAAGTTATGAGCGATGTACCAAACTTTAGCAGTGAGACTCCTATCTTTCTCACTGGTAACGTTACTCTCAGAGGCTGAATCAGACTGTGAATGGTATTGATAGGGTGAAGTAAGCTGTGTGTAGCTCCGGTGCAATGGAGGGGTAGCTCCTGCACGGAGCTCTCGGTATATGCCCCGCACTAGATCAGCCTTCCGAGGTATCTCCTCATCTTACGCCTCAATGCATGACAATCACCCTCGACTCAGCAATTCAATTGATACTCATTGTGAAGCACGAGACACGATGCACTCCTCTTTTCATAGCTTAGGGCGCTTGCACTGTCTAGAACAGCCACAGTCGGCCTTTTGAGCCACAGTCATTCAACGTCATGCCGTTCCTGGCAGAAGAGCACACCGAAATACCCACTTCTGATCTATTGTCGTGGATATTTGGTAAGCAAGAATATGATCTCAACAAGCCTGTAAGTAGTATGGTTTCGATCCAGAGCCGTTCAAGCTGAAGATTGTAGATCTACGTCGATGCAGCAGAACCCAAACGATCGATATCATCGAACCAGGCAAAAGATTTAGTGAGGAAGCTGTGTGCCGGTTTCAGATCAACTGGACTGAAGGAAGGTGACTGCGTCTGTATGCTCTCCTTCAATGACGTAAGCGTTCTTCTTTTGGGCCCGAATATCATTGCATATTTTCAATTGTTGCACTCCCAAGATCGTCTGTATGACAAAGCTCTAAGAGATGTCCTAGAGTCTGTTACAATAGTTGACAGTGCTAGATTTACTACTCTATAGCCTTCTTAGGTATTCTATCCTTTGGTGGCATCTTTGCTGGCGTCAACCCATCCCATACCCCATACGAGCTCGCACACGCCTTTCTTACCGCTGAAGTCAGGGCGCTCGTTGTCGAACCCGAGCTTCTACCAAACGCACTAAAAGCTGCTGCAGAGACTGGCATCCCCCGAGCGAACATATTCGTCTTCGACCATCACACGTCCGTTGTCCAACCCTGGAGTGACTGTGAGGTCTGGGGTGAGGGGCTGGGGGGCGAGGAACGATGGAGTGGACTCAAGAGCTGGCGATACCTGATGGGCTACGGAGAGTGTGACTGGATGAAATGGGACGATGAAGCACGAAGTAAATCGACAACAGCAGCACGTCTGTTTAGCAGTGGAACGACCGGCTTTCCCAAAGCTGTAGAAATGACGCACCACAACTTCATCGCCCAACACACCATGGTTCTCGAGCACAAACCTCGTGATTATGAAATAATCCGGCTCCTCTGCACGCCCATGTTCCATGTCTCGAATGTCCCACGTGCTCATACCTCGCCCCTTCGCTCCGGCCTTCTCACCTATGTGATGCGGCGCTTCGAACTACAATCCTGGCTCCAGAATATTGAACATTTTGGCGTTACAGAGGTGAACATGGTGCCGCCAATGGTAATACAGGTCATAAACTCGCCTCTCATCAAAAAGTATAACTTGAGCAGTATACGCAATTCCTGGGTTGGCGCCGCACCCCTCGCCGCAGAACCACAAGCGCGCTACAAAGCTCTTTTACGGCCAGACGCACCATTCAACCAGGTCTGGGGCATGAGCGAAACATCATGCATAGCAACAATGTGCCACTACCCCGAGCATGATGCCACCGGGTCTGTGGGTCGTTCTCTGCCAAACATGGACATGAAACTCGTTGATGAGGAGGGGAGAGATATAACAGACTACGATGTACGCGGCGAGTTGTGTGTGCGCGGCCCGCTGATAGTGAAGGGGTACTACAACAATTCTCGTGCGAACGCAGAGAGCTGGGATAAAGATGGGTACTTCCACACTGGTGATATCGCTATGCGGAAGAGGAACAACGGACTGTGGTACATTATCGACCGGAAAAAGGTAAGCTTTCAATGGATCTTAGTGCCTGGTGTTAGTGTGCGATGCTAACGACGAACTCAGGAGCTTATCAAAGTTCGTGGCTTTCAGGTTGCGCCTGCAGAACTGGAAGGCGTGCTTCTCTCTCACCCGAAGATCAGCGACGCAGCTGTGATTGGCGTACCGGCAGGCGGAACGAGTGCAAAAATAGCAGAAGAGGGCAGTGAAGTACCGCGGGCATACATTGTGATCAAGTCAGACAGCCAGCTCAGTGAGCAGGACGTGCAGGCTTACATGAAGGAGAGGCTGGCAGGGTATAAACAGCTAGTAGGCGGAATACGTTTCGTGAACTCTATACCAAAGAATGCAAGCGGCAAGATGATGAGGAAGGATTTGAAGGAGATCGCGAAGAAAGAGATGGCCGCCCGACTGTAGACGACCCAGTAATGCATCATCTTAACTGGAGCATGAAAGATAACAGAAATCGGCATGCAATATGTATTGCCATTGTTAAAAATCCAAAACATCCACACGCTAATGAATAGCTATAGGCATATTCGTCCTATGCAAAGTACGATCCAACGTAGGGCTTCAATCCGATGCACCAAACCTTATGAGTTTTCCCAAGCCAAAATGTACAAATGAAAATATGGGCTGAGCCCAATATATACTAGAATGCTGTAAGACGCTTGCGTAGCCAAAGATTATATAGCTTATTGACCTCTTCTCGTCACCTTTTTCTAATCGATACTCATGCTCCTGAGTGCCTCATCTACAGGGTCGTACTAATGCCTTCGTTGGCCCTGTTGCTGCCCACCATATGGTCTGGTCGGCGGATAGTTCTGATTCTGCTGCAAGTTTTGCTGCATGTACTGGTGGTGCTGTTGAGGGAAGTACTGGCCCTGCATCGACTGGGCAGGCGTCTGGTTCCAGACTCCTGGTATCTGTGGCGTCATGGCTTGTTGCTGGGGAAAGTATCCTTGTTGAGCGTACATGTGTGCCTGCCCAGGCGTTGAGTAAGCCATGCCAGGCATGCCGGTAGGAGTACCCAGCCCTTGGGGTGTAACCATCATGTTTGGCGCGTAATTGCTCTGCGGGAACATGTTTTGTGCCATGGCCATCTGTTGGTTCATACTCTGCAGCTCCATCATTTGACGTTGTCGGGCTTCCATCTGGCGTTGCTGTTCCTGCATCTGTCGCTGATTTTGTTGCATCATTCGCTTGTCAATCTCAGCTTGCATGGCTATAGAGTGACGGTTCTGCTTCTTCGCCGCTGCTTTTTCCTTCTCGCGGAAATCGATGTAACCTGTCAATCCCTGCGAAGGTTGCTGTTGATGTTTCTTGTCGGAACTAGTCGACATATCAAGTAGGGGTGTACCGGTCATACGAGCAACCTGTTCTTGTTCGCGGGCGGACAATGTGGTTGGCTTTGAGTCGAGTAGTAACTCCGCCCCTTGTGAAGGAGGCCTGCTAAGCGTAAGCCGGCTTGAGGGTCTTACAGCTGGTGAAGGAGGGCCCTCCGGGGTACGCTGTAGGTGGGCCCAGTCACCAGATCGGGTACGGTTCATGGGTGGCGGTGTTTGCCTTGCGTAATTTTGCATAAGACCCGAGGATTGTTGAGCTGCGCGATGCATCACCCATTCCTCCGCATCGAGCTTGTGCGTACTGGATTTTCGGGGTGAAGTTATAGCAGGCTGCCATGCAACCTGCCGTGAATCAAAGTCATTGGGAGGCGCAGAAGTATTGCGCATGTGTAGTGCAGTGTTGGGTGTGGTTCTGCCCGAGGAAATGTATGAGCTCCGATTGGGCGCCTCGCCAGAAGAAGACATAAGATTCTCTTTCGAACGTGAAAACTCATTGCTCTGAATCGCCTGGCCAGGAGTCAGGGTACCGCTCGTCTCTGGACGCTTTTCATTGAATCCCAAAGCGTATGTTGGACCGAAGTCGATCGAAGGCACATCGGCAGACGGTTGCATCCGCGTGTCGCCCAATGTAGGACGGGACGCTCCGACAGATGCGTCCGCCTGAGGCAACAGACTTGGGTCGCCAATCGTCCTCAGAACACCGCTGCGAGGTCGGTCTTCTCTCCTCGCAGGCAGCTTTCGTACGACTATCTCCTCACTGTGAGAGCTGGCATAATCGGGGGTTGAGGTCGATACAGCATCGTCATCGTAGCGACTACTTGACTTGCTTTGCTGCCTGAGCAATGATGTATCTGTATAGTTCAGAGCATCAAGAGCTTCAGGATCAATTACATCCTGTCGTAAACTACCAAGACTTGAGCTAGTGGTCGAGCGCTGCGAAAAGGAGGGAGACCGACCTGGGACTGGTTTACGAGTAATCGAACCTCCGCTGCTACCAGAATGCGGACGATGGGGAAGTTCTTGTCTCATTTGAGATGGCAATGGTTCGCCGTGCTCTGGCACGGGGGGTGCTACAAGCTGATACCCTTGTGGTGGCTGTACAAATTCAGCATGCTCAACGTATGGCGATGCAGGAATCGTAGGCAGCCTGTTCTGCGAATGGTCCTCCCGTGGGGCGGGTCGTTGTGGGCCAGCATTCAAAGTCATCTGCTGTCCACGGTCCGCTCCATACTCCCCACTCCTTCTGCTATGCAGATTATCCTGACTCTTCCAGGCTGCTACCGCACCAGCAGCAGCAATCCCTGATACTAAAGGCGTGTTTGTTGCGTCAGCCATCTGATTGAGTGTAGCAGAGTCAACATGTGGGTTCGGTTTGATAGTGGATCCGGGCACAGAAGGCCGGACAGGCGGCTTCTGGTTCGAAGCGTGCGCGAAGGATGGCGGCTGGTCGACTGGTCCGATAGGCGGCGCAGAAGCTGCAACAGGAAGCTCTGGCAGATTCTGGGGCTCATGACCAGGGGTTTCGTCACTATCGGAACCTTCAAGGTGCTGCACAGAGCCATTCTGGGAAGAGCCGTTGTATACGACGCCGTGTTGTGGTGGTGTTGGTGGCCGGTCGCTGTCTTCCGTACCTTGTTGTTGCGCAAGACGCGAAGGCATCTTCTGGTGGTTGTGTGCATTTTCAGAGACCGATCGCTGGTGGCGAGGATTGGCGAAGGGCCCTGTGGGTGGCGCAGAATCGACACGACGTGGTCTCTGCAAATCGGAGCTGGTTTCTCTTACGGGTGAAGGCTGTCGAGTAGAGGGTTGCGAACGGATCGATCCACCATCTTGGAACCTGAGATTGCGCGTCGAAGGAGTGAAGCCCGTCCGACTGATGGTGTTTCTGCGACCCCCGGATCCTGCGTTGCGCTCAGAGTCAGGCAGAGCGTTCATACGAGTAGATGTGAGGTCTTTCAGCTGCTTCCTCCAGTGCCTTTCAGACCAAGTCTCGCTGCCATCCGTGTTGATCAAGCCAGTCACATCCCAAAGCTCAAGATATCCGTACCGCTTGTCTGAAGGCATTGCGAACATTAGACCTCGAGTGTCAAGAACATCGGCAATCAGCTTCTTCGGTCGCCCGTAGAGGTTGAACGTGTCAAAAACTGGGAACAGGAACTGCAACATGATCTCAAATCCTGTGACAGCGGGCCGCGATTCTGGCATGACGAAGACGAACCCTTCCGTGGTGCTCTCTGGCTTAGAGTGCACTGTGATCTTTCCTTCAATCTTGACCAAAGTAGACGAATCGATAAGTGGCTTTGACTGTGGATAAATGGCATAACACGCGAATGCGTCCTTGACTGTTGCGATCGGCTTTGTCTTCTTGGTGATCTTCTTCGTCTCGTAAAACTTGATGTCACCCTTCAGCAACGCCTGCTTCTCATAGACGTTTGACTTCTTTTTGTCCTTTTGCAATTTGGCGTACTCTTTCTGGTCCGGTGGGCTGACCACGCACCAGCATCGGCGCCAGGGAGTGCCTGCGCCGAAACGCACTCGAACCCAGTCTTCGTATTTGGCACTTTCTCTGGCCAGGATAATGCGAATGTTGTTCAGGAATTTGCCCTTCCCTGCGATCAAGGACCCTGTATAAGCCTCCTGCAGCGTTGCATGCTCATACATAGCAAGGCGAATGGCAGCAGTCCATTGTGTCAGGGCGTGGTACGAATCAAAGTGGAGTAGATACTTGTTACTTGCAGCTGTAGATACGCTGAGGATGTGTTCGAGCTTCTTGCCGTCTTTCAAGGTCATGGAGGGAATCTGCTCAATGTCAACATGGACACACATGTCGCCAGCTGGAAACGTACCATGTGAATTGCAGCATCAGTGAGGTTGATAAATGTTGGTATCACTTCACGCTCGCCGCCAACCTGATCCAGCTCGCTCGCATCCCATAGGGACATGATGGTGCCCACGAGCTGGACAAAGTATTCCTGCCATTTCCGGTCTTGTGCCGGACGGCCACCTACATACCAGTCAGTATCACAGCAGCCCATGTCCTAGTAGGCCTGACGTACGGGTGTCTGTGTCGTGAAACTTGAGGAAGTAGCCCTCTTGATATAGTTTGTTGGAGTGGCTGTTCAAGAACATGAAGATGCGCTGCAGCTCAGGCAGTGTGTCCTGGCCCACTTCCATGATAGGTGGCTGGTACGTCTGTATCATCGACATGGGGCGTGACGAGCGGCCAGTGTCTGAGCGCTGGCGCTGCTGCTGCTGGGCTGGGCTGGGCGAGGCACGCTCGCTGTTAAAGTCATTCAACGCTGTCGCCGACTCTGCGAACGAGTTGGAGGACGCAGGCAACTTTGAGGGCGACAGTGGCGTGGTGGGTGACCCTGGGCCGGGAGAGGGTGCAGCGGACGCGGTCGTGGATGTGGTCGTCTTGGGCTGTGTGGAGCCACCCCATTGTGACATGAAAGAGAGGACTGTAGAGGAGCGAACAGAGCGCAGCATTAGTGAAGTGCACCTATCAATGTCTAGAATGGCGCCAGCTGCCTCGTAAAGGAGCAGAGCGAAAGAATGCTAGGCGCAGCTATTTACCTCTCTTCGGACGAGCCATATTGGACGCTCTTTCCTGATAAAATCCGGAAGCTCTTCCTGGCTATGATGTACCAGAACACCAGGCACTGCAGGCAATGCACTCGGCGCGTGGTTGCTGCCACTGGGTCAGCCGCGCAAGCCACGGATGCACCGGCTCGAAGTAAGGATATGTTAAGGGCACGCGGAAGCTAAGTGCGTACTGTAGCTGGGAGTCGATGTAACGAGTGACGGCAGACACAAGGGTCCCGTGGAGCAGGGAGATTGAGAACTGTCAAAACCTTAGATCAAGCGGAGGTGCGAAGGCGTGGCAAGTAGTGTGTAGTAGTACGTATGTATGCGGGCTACCGCAGTAGAGCATTGGCGTACCTAGTTGCAATAATTCTCGGCGCCGCGGCAGGGATGCAACAGAATGACGACAAGGGGATCGCTGCAGCCGCAATATGCTCGGATCTGAAAACCAACCACAATTTACTCACAGTTTAACAACTGCAGAACAAAGAGGGAGGTCGAGGATGGATATGTACTGTGGCTGGCACGACTGCGAACCTCGGAGCGGCAACATTCATGGAGGCTGTCGTCTCCACGCTCGTGCCTCGAATTGGCTATGAGCTTCCGTTTATAGACGTAGTTGCTGTCCGTGTGTTCCATCGCGAGCTTACTCACTGGCCTATTTTTTTAGGCTGCATTGGTACCTGGGCTGCCACGGCTGCTAAGCGAAACTGTCCGGCGCATCTGCTGACGGCTTGTCGTCACTGTATTCTCTGCTTTGAGGCGGTGATGATGGTTTGGTGAAAGGCGGCTTCTTGGCATTGCACTGTGGCTGCTGGAAGTGGAAAGGCTGGGAAGGAATGCCCGATGATTGAGAACGACCTTAATGCACAGGATGCACGAAACGTTAAGCAGCTGTTGTTACTCTACCAGGGGGCTTGTGGCTCTGGTTGTAGGTTGATGTATTAGTATTCTGCAATATGGTCTGGCTGCTAACCTCGAATCAAACGGGACAAAGTATTGCTTGTGCCGTTAATGGCATGCATTCTTGCAGCGTGCAGCAGGCTGTTGCCTGCCAAGGCCCAGTCACTTCTGCTGAAGTTGTCGATAAATTTCTCTGAGGCTGTGAGAAGCATCAAGTCGTCGAACAGAGCTACAAGACATTGGGAGCAGAGCAGCATTTCGCCGTAGAACGGCCGGCCCTTCGACGCGATATCTGTCACGAAGGCACGTGATATGTCCTAACCGATTGACGATCCGGGAAGGGTCAGTCCTCTCACTTTACAGGGACATCCAAACCACGCGTCGCACGCCACTCTTGACGTTTTGACATGACAGGTTCTCCTGGGCTGTCATTTGTCATTTGGAATTCTGCAGCAGGGGTAGCTTGTTTTGAACATTCAGTAATATGGCCTGCTTTCGCCGACAATTGTTCATTTTTGCATCCATTGCTATCGATTTCTTGTTTAGAGAAGTCCTCGACCATGGGTATATCATTACCTCGAATATACTCGGAGCACCCAAAACGCCATCGCTGAATGCAACTAATATACCTACTACCGTTTTTGCAGACTCGAAAGCTCGAGTCTCATAACATCAACGCCAATGAATGCATGCATCTTGCGATAATCTGCTTGAACTCCCTCGATGAGTGCCTCCTTGAACATTTCCCTTAGTACCTCCTGGCCCTCTCGCCATGCTATGACAAACACCTCAGTTACGGGGCAACTTGAACCTGTCGACCTTCATCCTAACGATCAGTTTCGGTTTCTCGCCACCAGATCTCTCTATCTTCACCAAGCCACTGTTGGTTGCTCCATTAATCATCCCGTTAGGCTCAACACTCTGCCTCTTGAACGGTCTGACCTCACCACCGCCTTGCAACTTCCTCTTCTTGCTACCACTACTCTTAAATTGGGCAAGTACGTCAGAAGGCAACTTGAGCTTGACAATCTTGCTCCTCTTAGGTTTTGACTGGCTCTGCTTAGGATGCACTGGCGTGGTTCGAGATACAGGGGCTACAGCTGCAGGCCTGGAAGGAGGTGCGGGAGCCGCGCTGGGCCGTGGTGGTGGAATGCTCGGTCGAGATGGCGCTGGGGTCGAAGGGCGGGAGTTGGGTGCCGAGGAACCAGGAACAGTTTTGGTCTTGATCTTGATCTTTGGACCAGAGGAAGGAATTGGGGAATGTATGGGAGACGGCGCCGATATAACCTTCGGGATATTAACCGGCGCAGGTTTGGGACGCGGTGGTACGAGTGCAGACGTTGGGGCACCCGCTGCAGCTGGGGCAGAAATCGGTGCTTGCGAAGCAGTTGACAGCGACGTTGGCGTTTTTGCAACAGGAGCCGGCGTAGGAGCTTTCTTTGGTGGTGACACGGCAGGCAGGTTGGACGGTTTTGGTGGCAGCACAGGCGACTCCTGCTTGATGATAGTTGGCCGTGGTGCTGGTGACGCTTTCCGTGAGGTCGGTGCTGACATCGGGGCAGGTGAAGCGTGCTTGATCGGCGGAGAAAACATGGGCTGGGTCCGTGACAGCACGGAAGGAGAAGTTGCGCCTCCGGATGAGTTTGACTTGCCGAACTTGAGAGAGAGCTTCGGCTTTGGTGGTGCATTAGCTATTGGAATAGCAGACTTCGGTGGTACAGTAGGCGCAGGTGGCGGCTGAACAGATACCTCTCGAGACTTAACCTGCGCTTGTGCTGGCGCAGATGCTGGTGTTGGTACCGGTGCTGGTGCTGGTGTTGGCGTTGTTGCTGGTGCTGGTGCCGGTACTGGTACTGGTGCTGGTACTGGTGCTGGTGCTGGTGCTGGTGCTGGTGCTGATACTGGCGCTGGTGCTGGTGATGATGTTGGCGCCGGTACTGGTGCCGATGCTCGTGCCGGTACTGGTGCTGGTGTCGGTATTAATGCTGATGCCGGTACTGGTGCTGGTGCTGATGCCGGTACTGGGGCCGGTGCTGGTGCTGGTGCTGGTGCTGGTGCTGTTACAGGTGCTGTTACTGGGACTGACGGAGCCTCCTTGACCAGCGGGTTTAACGGCTTTGTTCGGTACTTGTCGGTTTGCGTGAATCGAAGCCGGGCTTGGCCAAGATGTTTGACTTTCCAGTAGCGTGGGAAACGAAGCTTTACGGGTAGTGCATTCTTCCTACGATCCCGGAAGATCATGTCACAGAAGTCTAGCAGGTGGGTCATATCGCTGAGGGAGAGTGTCCGCGAGTTTAAAGCCTCCTCAAGGACCAGTCGTAGTGTCTGGTTGTTCACTAAGTCTTGCTTTAAACCATTGAGTGCTCCTGCCAAAGACTGGCGAGCAAGGCTTGAGGCTCGAGCTGAGTTGTCAGCTTCCTGATCAATGACTAGGCCGCCTGCAGCCTCTTGGGACTTGCTCATTGTGAACACATCCCCAGTCGCAATTTGCCCAATGGCGATGTCGAAAATAAGAAGTAACTGTTTCCTGAAGTAAGGCGAAGGATCTGACCGAATCTCGTGCATCATGAACCTTAGTATGCTGTCCTTACGAACCATACCCAATCGAACAAGACATTCCCAGGCTTTCAATCGCACATTGTCCGCATTACCAAGCTGAGCGTATTGCGAAAATTCTGAAGGTCTGAAAGGCATGACCCGATTCATGGACAGTTTCAGCGAGCAATCAAGACCTGTGGTTGTGTAGATGTTCTGGAAGGTTGGAATCCACTCATCCAATCGTTGATGACGCGTAAGTTCCTCGATGGCTTTTTTGGTAAAGTCAAACTCTTCTGCTTGTACGCGAAAGTCGAACTCGGTTACGACACTAGACGGGATACTGATGAGACACTCGGCTAGGCACCGCATAAGAGTCGATATATAATGGTCATCGCTATAATCGTTTCCACGATTGTCGTTGTATCGCATAAGGTCGAGAAGGAAACGCTTCGCCTCCATAGGTGCCTTACCGTTCTCGCCCTTGATTCGAGCGATGGCCTTAGGGATGGCACACTGTATTAGGTACAAACTTCGGTCAGAGAAGTCGTTGGATCTTGTCATGGGCGATCCTGGTAAGCAGAAGAGCTCTTGGAAGGCTTTCTTCAGATGGAAGAGGCCGATCCAATCCAGGCTCTGTTTGGCACTTTGAGCTAGGACGTCAGCCGCCATGGTCCTTATCCCGTGAAAGTACCGGTTGTCCATGAGAGTCTTTACGAGGAACGTCGAGATAAGCTTGTCTTCCTTTGTGGCCAGAAATTGGATGGACTAGAATGTCAGCAAGGATTTCAAAATAACAGAACTTAGCTTACCTCGGCCTGTGCAACAACATCCTTATCCTGTTGCAGCTGCGACACATACATGTAGCTCGGCATTTGTACCTTAGCTTTGCAAATCCACTCAAAGTCGGCGTCAATGCGGATCCATTCATAGGCTTCCCCTTCCTGCAGACGCTCGACTTCAGCCGGCCAGTCGCCGAGTTTCCACTCCTCCTGCTCTTCAGGCGATGCAAACACGTCACCCAACATGTAAAATGTAACATCCTCTTGTGCGTCACCCGAAGCATCTAATCCTGCTGCGGCTGCCATTCGTTCTTTGTTAAGTCGATTCCTTTTTAACCGCTTGTATTTGGTGTTGTATGGGATTTCTACTTTGACCTTTGATGCATTTATTTCGACGATATGCTCGTATGGTGTACCGTCGGCTTCGTGTATGCGAATGGTCATGGGTCCCAGAAACACTGGCCAGTTCTGCGTCGGGGCTAAGTTGTGCATGCTTTCTTTCGTCTTCCTGACAAACTCATCAGGGGAGAGCATGTTTCCAACAGTCAGGACGTTCTGTTCTTGTTGGATGGTAAGCACAACGACTTGCTTCTTCTTGTTGAACTGTTGATCGCAGGTAAATGTGGGAAACCCGGATCCCTCGATCCACTGCTTGAAAAACGTCTCAAGCTTCTGATGACCAACCTTCTCACAAATGTCGAGGAAGTCATCAGTAGCGATTGCACCGTTCTCATACTTTCCCTGTCGGGCATTGAACAACATACGGTACAGACATCTGTCGACGCCATTCTTACCGCTTTGCTTGACGAGACGGTTGTGAAGGACAGAGAGCACCAACAATGCCTTTATTTCCATGAATTCCTGCTGAGCAGGATGGAGCTGCAAAAGTGGTCCAAGCTCAATGAGACTGGGTCGCTCATGGTCCATTGCAATGATCTTGTCCACCATCTGCTTCTGCCGGAATCGCCAATCATTTCGACCAAACAACTCGCGGAGATACAGCTCAGCCATAAACCAGGACCCACCAACAATTATCCAGTGATCATATGGGCTGTACGCGATAACATCCACTCCTATCCACTGGCTCGCCACTGCGTGGACCAGAACTCTCGTCGTGTGCTCTAACGGCTCCCACACAGTCTCTGGGAAGAGCAGACGGGTACTGCAAATTGAAAATGAAGCAGTGTGAGCAGTATCGCAGTCCAGGTCGTCCACAAAAGCCAACTTGTAAGCGTTACCAAACGCATAGCTCTGAAAACGCTCTGTAAAGCTATCAAGGGCTCGTGCAAGCATCATAGCACTGTTTCGGACCTCATCTTCCTTCCCGGGCAAACAGAAAGCATGCACTTTAACTGCATTCGATCCCAAGCGTTCATCATCAGCAGTATCGCGATATTCAGAAAGATCTACGTGTTCGAAGGGTCCGACAACAAAGCCAATGTGTTGTGGCAGAACTGGTGTATCGCAGGTAAAACTCGCTGTTTTGCGGGACGCATCGGCATGATCCACAATATCGTCTGTGAGGGCACCCGAACAGATGACTTGCATCTCCATAGCCCTTTCCTCTGCGGAAAGATCGGCTAGTTCGTCATCTACATCCGTCATAACGCTGTCTGCCTTCTCTGCTCCATTTGCAAGGGTCGGTCTTTCTGTGCCTGCCAAAGATGACATTGTTGTCTTGGTGAGCGCATCACCCAGAGTCCGCGGATACCGAATAGCTACATCGAAAAGACATTTCCTTGTACCATCGTCTATGCACGGAAATAGACATGATGCGGTACCGGGGAAGGGCGAGTTGCGTGTGAAGGCATGAGGGTATCGTCCGTCTCCATCCTCGACACCAACAAAGTGGAGTGCATCACGAAAATCGTCCAATACATAGTCGATCTCCAGCCTCAGCGGCGCGTAGAAGATGCCCTGTGCACTCTCCAGCTCCCCCACCTCTTCCGGCCGTACCTCTCGTATCTTGATCCTGTCAGGCAAAAAGACAACCAACTCATCAGCTGATGAATTAGAATCCACGTGGCGTGCTATCCTGTCTTTTACAAAGTGGTACTGCTCAAGGCCAGTGCCAGGATACAGTGTGAGGCGTTCGTGTAGGTTGGAGTAGCTGTAGCCTGCCATCTGCCCATCAACGCGGATGCATGTCGGTTTGAGTTGGCGGCAGTTGAGCACAATCTCACGCAGCTGCGAACTCTTAGGCTGGATATCGAGCTGTGTTTTTCCTGTCACAAGGCGCGGACAGAAGCTAATGTCGAGCTCCAGCGATTGCTTCAACACGGTAAATGTGTCGCCCGTCGAGGCATCGTCCGGTATATCGGGCGTCTCGATGGGCGCCATGGTAGGCGACGCAGGCGATCCTGCTCCCGAGGTTGCGCGATGTTGTGTATACGTCGAAGGCAGCGATGGTTGTTAGTAGAGTTCGAGTGCAAGCGCGTTGGTTGACGATGAATCGAGCACGGGCCTTCCGCGGCGAGACCTTTAGCGTGATTGTGGCTGGCTGTCTCTTTCACCACGCAATGTTACTCTCTTCCCAAGCACTTTCACAATTTGTCGAAATATATTGGATAGTAGAAGCATACTCTCTGGAGCTCGGGCTAATCGCTTATTCTTGAATATATATGTTGTCGAGCTCTTAATCATCTCTCAGCCACTATCGACTAAAGCCTATATGGTGGCATACTTTGTCTTTCAATCCCTTGAGGCGTGGGGTGCCATTAGCTGTGTTCATACCGTTGCATAGCCAGCGAAACAATACTTCTAAATCATTTGAATGACTCTGTAATGACTCACAGATACCATTAATTTATACGAAAGAATCATTAACCATGCAGGATAGCCCCAAGAATATAGTGGTTACCACCTTTACTGAGAGGTTGCTCACACAAGAACTACCCCCGCTCTAGCACCTGGCACACCCTCAATACCCCATGGGAGGTCACAATGTGTGTAAAGGCAACTGCCAAATGTACTGGGTCGTATTTATAATACTACCGCTACCGAATATTGTAGATTGTGAATCGGACACAACGCATCAAGAGACATGAAATAGAGCAGTTCCTCTCTGGAAAAGACTTAGTAAGAAGTAGCCCACCATGTCAATCCCACCCATACGCAGCCCGGGAGAATTGCCTCTCTGCTACTCTGTGTGTAGGATTTGCTGCCATATCATCGACAGGAAATGCCCCCTTCATCCTCGCTGCTTGGATGAAATGCCGCATCGGCAACCCAGTACAAGTATCTGTGGATCAGTCGCAGTGGATCATACCATTTTTCAACTGCGGTCATATTCGAGGACCAAGTTTTCACGAGACAATTCATGCTTGTAACAAAGTTGCTGCATTGCTGCTAGGCCTCTTTTTTCCGTTCTCGAACCTGTCTTCATAGAATTATTGCTGACACACTCACTAGATACACAGACTCGTGAAAGGTAGGAGTGGGCCTGGATTGGCTCCTGTTACCGACAGCAGTTACTTCTTGACCGTCATCACGATCCGGTATTGTGTCAGCAGCCACTTGAATATTGACAACAACTAGCAACAGAACACCTCTTCAACAGCCGTAAAACGTTTCGGCCCAACGGTGGTGTCTTTGAAAGGCTCGCTAGCAGTGAAAGAATAAAGCAGTTTAGCGAACATTCTGCTTCCGAGAACACCACCACTACCGGTATATGCCGTTCTTGTTGCGAATACAGTCTATGAGCGAATTGGTCCTATCAGGAATAACAAGTGGTCGCATGATCCGTATAGGTGCAAGTGCACCCGTGTGAGAGCTTAGACGTTTCTGTGTAGACACAGATCTCAGCACTTGTGGGTAGCTCCTTAATCAATACAATACCAATTGTACCTCCAGTACCGTCGTACCTCAGCAGAGCTCTCCATTAGGCAGTCATACTACGACTAATGGTGCTAGCTTCTCAATAGTCCATAGAAATGGATCCGCAGAACGTAGAGTGTCGCATGACGACTTCAATTGACTATCGATTCCTACATAGGATATTTTCGATGCATTTCTTAGGAGGTCTCACTTCACACACCATATGCAAACACCAGCACTCGTCAATCCAGACTGAGGTAAATGCGCGAGGTGCTTTGGCGCCACCTACTCAGCAAATAACACGACCAATCAATCCCCAGGCCACTGTCAGTGTGAAAAATTGCGAAGGCAAGATTATCCAGCCGTGGTAAAATACCTTTTTTGTCTTCGAGGGAGAGGCATATACCTTAACAAAGCAAGTGTCGTAAAGGCAAGTTAATGGAAGAGTTCCAATTTATATTATTGCAATGGACTGAGTGATATATAGATGAAATGGGATCTAAAGAATGAGTTGTATGTTACGGTTGTTGTTGAGAGTGAGCTGCGGATAGGCTATAGTGGTTAGCAGGGTGTACAGACAAAGAATAGTAACTTAAATCTCTTGATGTATTACTATGAGCATGCTGAACTTACTCTCCCTGACTTGTGCATATGTGTGAAGTCGTAACAAGCTGATAATAACGGCTTCATCCAAGAAGTATGCCAGGGCTTGGAACAGGAACAGAGCCCAGAACTTTAACTGTGTCGTTCTTTTGATACCGCAATGCACCAGCACTTAAGTTGTCTAGCCATTGCTGGTTAATCAAATACAAAACGCCAACCTCGCATTCCTACCCATCGTGCTTATGGCAGTATTGGCCTACGCTTATACGTACGAGGACAGGAAAATAATACAAAGAAAAGTTTTCTTTATTCAAAAGCAATAATTAAACTACAAGGGCCACTCCCAACACTGGGAGTGTCTGTTTGACCTTCCCTAGCCTCAATGCTCAACACTTGAAGTACTTTGAGGCACAGTCTTACGACATTGCTATAACCACCAGTCCACACAATCAACACGCACATTGGTTATTTTCGCCCATTTACACTCCATTTTATTGCAAAAAGTATTTTACTAGAAAGCAAGCTCAACTATAGTACTCTCAAGGGCCAAATGGATGTCAAATTGAACGTGCTGTTCTGGTCTGCATGCAGCGGTTTATATACTTTCGTCCGTCGCTTTGCCTACCATCAAGACACCCTTCAAAAGATCAAAGGGAACCAAATATTACATAGCCTTCCAAAGAGGGTATCAGAAAATACGAACAAAGCAAAGGAAGAACCGGACACCTCAACATGCGTATCTTTATGGCGTCTTTTCTTTTCAACTGATCATCGTGCTCAACTACACATTTTGTAGAACATAATGTAGATACATAGGTGTACCTGTTATCAAATCATGGTAGGGTGACGAAACACAACTACTTCCTAGGGAGCTGCGAGCCACACAATATCCATTGATTTTCACGTTCACCTTGACATGATCGTTCTGGCACTCGTGATTGGGCGGAGGTTCGCAACGTCAAAGAAGCAGTATGTCCAGGATGAAACGTGATCAAGAGTGCTAAGTTGAGATGGTGGTTTAGGCAGAACGAAGTCCTTATTTTCGTGATGGTCTTTGCTGGTTTCGAATTCAAAAACTTCAATACCGTTTACATTCCTCTGGAGCTTTCTCAAGAAGCGAGCTACCTAGACCCAAAACAGCGCTAGCGTTGTTTCCACGCGATGGAGCTTTGCGGCCCATGACGTTACAAGATACAACTTTGCGTTATTTGTATTGACGCGTATCTGTCCTTTTCCTGAACTTCCCAAAAAATGCCTATAAAGCACGTTATCAATGTGGCCGAAGAAGCCGAGGAGGGATGGGCAAATTCATCTGCACCATTCAGGCCCGCAAAGTCGCAAGCTTGCACCAACGAGAAAGGCGAGAGCACAGGGAATGGTCTCTTCGCCAATGTAGGCTTTGAGGCCGGCCAATTGGTTGCATCGATCAGACGGCCAATTGTAGGCTCACTGGACACTGAGCGTTTACTCGACACATGTGCAAATTGCTACCTCTGGACTGAGGGTGCATCAACAGGCACAAGAACATACGTTCCGGAAGGCATAAAGGTTTCTAAATGTGCCGGATGTCAGAGGTTTCGATACTGCGGCAAGGTACGTAGTTACAAGGTAGTGCTGAATAATACTCATCATCGACAGGCATGTCAGAAAGCAGCTTGGAACCGTGGCCATAAATACCAATGCAAGATCTTCAAGAAATTAGGCGACAGGGAGATTCCCAAAGCCGTACTTGCATGTATGGATCTTTTGATTATGAAGAAGTATGACATTATACCAGATGAGGCCTGGAGTATGCTGCTCAGTCTGCCATCACATGTTGATGACTTCAAAGCGAATGGCAATTACGGCAATATTGAACTGATGGCGATGGGCGCAAGCCAATTCTCGCTCACACAAGACCTTTTTGATAAGGATTTCGTGGCAGCTATGTATGCAAGAGTAAGTGACCGCGTTTCTCCAAGTAACACATGGGCTCATTGCGACAGGTACTTACAAATTCTTTGACACTGATCACTCCCACACTCGATCCTCTGGGTATCATTGTTGACCCAATGTTGGGTCATTTCAACCATTCGTGCGACCCAAACGCTTACATTATTATGGACGGAGCTGAAGTCAGTGTCCGGTCACTCAAACCCATCAAGAAGGACGAGGAAATTTTTATCTCTTACATCGACACGACAAATCCCTACCATCGACGTCAGCATGAGCTTAAACAGCGCTGGTTCTTCACCTGCAGATGCACTAAGTGCCAGAAGGGTGCGACTCTTGACGAGGATAGATGGGCCATCAATCCTAAGGACTTGCCACAAGAGATGCAACAAGCTGCCGAGATGATGACCAAGAACGAAGACTTTGCATCGAATCCAGCGAATTACGTCGGTAATACGAAAATCGAGAAATACATCGCTACTATCCAGGGTAAGGCCTACGCTGAATATGAAGCAGCTCAACGTGCCTCTCCAGAAAAAGCCGGCGAGATCATCGTAAATGGCATGCGCTTGTGCCACCAGTCTGGTTTGTGGCCTGTTTACCGTCAGCCATATGCTGCGCTTAGAGACGAGCTGATTGTAAATTTGCTCGCAACAGGAGCGTACTCCGCAGCATGGGCGCAGTGTGCGGCACGGTATAAGCATATCCAACCAAAACTCTATCTTGTGCCCTTTCATCCTGTACGTGTGGTTCAGACTTGGCAGATGGCCATGCTAGCTGCGTACTTTGCTGGCAATGAGGAAGCGATCGGGGCACCGGGGGCCAACATGGGACTGATTGCGATGATGCTCACAAAGCAAGTGTTGGATGCTTCGATATTGAGCCATGGTCCAGAAAGCAGCTTTGCGAAGAGTGTGAAGAAGAAAGCGGACGAAATGAGTGAGGAATTGAAGAGAAGTGTTGGACAGAACCCAGATAGAGAGGTAGTGAATAGGGAGCTTGAGATGCAGCGAGAGATGTTGATGAAAATGGGGGACTGGATTCAATACTAAGCTTGGTGCGTGTATATGCTACAAAGCAGATGAGTACTACAACAAGGCCCGCCCAGATCCCTATGGAGTAGCAGGTTGCGCTTGGGTGTGTATATTCTGGCTTACACCAACGATTCTGTCAATAGGCAAAAAATTCGGCATGGCGCGCACAGCGTATTGAGTCGAACCGGTACTCTGCAAGTGCATCATAAATTACGTTCACTAGCCCGAAACTGTTGCATCTTACCATTGCCTACCACCTTAGGAGGGGTAGCTTTGTAGTCCACTCTCCAAGCAGCCTCATCTAACACTCGACAGCACACTCCTCTTCTTCCTTTAATAGTAAACCTTGTCGCCGCTGTTAAAACTACGCCAAAACTCATCGCCTGCCACCCACAATAACATCGGTGCGTCTTCTAAGCAGTCGACAATGGTTCCGGTGACAACAAAATCATACTTCTAAGAAGCTCTCCGATATTCCTGGTGCTACGTCCTACTCTAATCTACATCTGTCTCTATTGTTCTCTTGATTTTCATTGCGCCTTACATCGCATTCTCCAGTTTGTATGGGCAAACCCACCAGCTCTCCTGTTGTTGGCCATAGGGTGACCCCAGCGGACTGTGTATAAATATCGCTTATAGCACTTGGCTGCGCTGGCATCATCAGGGCTCAGCTTGATATGATGTCGGCTGTTAATGGTACTCGTACTGCCAATGATTTGGAGTACCAATTTCGCTCCATTTCTGCAAAAGGCTAGAGAGCTCAAAGGGAGTGATGGTTTACTGAGGATGGCGATCACTTCACATCTGTCCAAGCCCCTCCCAGACGAGGTGTGCAACGGCTGCGATAATGTGTACACCATACCAGCGCAATGAAAATTGCCAGGAAGAGTAGCCATGCGTGTAATTCCCCAGAAGAGGGAGGACAATAACAACAAAGACACTCCTACAAGCCAGAACACACATCCAAGTCCTATGGTAAGAAGTCTCAAGTTCAGGCAGCTCCACAGGCAACTTAAGCCAGCGATGAGAACGAATTGCCTAAAGAGATGGAAGACCTCCTCAAGAGCGAGAAGAAGTCAGAAGATGAGCTCTCCATCTTTACATGGCACGCATCAGTGCCAGCAAGCTTAGCAAATCTGTGCACGACAAATCTTGGCCAAGGACCGTACACTCCTCAGCATACTGATGACACACTCCTTGCCTTTTGGCGTCTGTCTCGATGTCTTCACGAAACCTTCTCTTATTGTGCAACAAGAACATGTGCACAACACCGGCCAGTTTCCAGTATTCCGCGAAGAGGCATCATCATCATCATCTCAGGGAAAGTTAAGAATTTCGGCAGTAGATACAGATGAGATTGACCTTGACAATCCAGAAAGCACTTACAACATGGATACTTGATTGGGCAGCCACTCATTTTCATCGATGATGTACTGTTCATGATGTACACACATGGGCATATCCTGGTACGGAAACTGCTGGCTCCCGTCGCAATAGATCTCCCTTGCGGACAACAACACCCCCGGATTATGGGAGCATCCAGATAAGGCGGTCCATTGCTGTCAATGCATTTATCCACTCCCGGCGGCACGACTCGGCTGGCTTCATCCAAACGCGCAAGCGAATCCTAATCGAACATTCTTCGACCGTAGCGATTCAACAAACAAATTTTGTTTCAGTGGAGCCAATGTTGTCGCGACTAAAATTGTTCAGACTAACAAGTCAAAGTTCATCACCGGTGTCGCACCGATCAATCCGCCGACTCCACCAACAACAGAGCAAAGGCCGCCGCTCTCCCAGCAGCAGATCCTTGACATATCGATAAAAGGATGGACATTACAACAGCGAGACAAAGAGCGCATCTGGACTTGTTGATGATGACGTTGCCGGCGGCAAGATGTAAGACAGAAAAAGCGTTCGGTGATTAGGCATCCCAATGCGGAAGACATGCGCCTGATGACAAGAGAATGTTGCACACAAACGCCGCCCGCAACAACCTAGAACAACGGCGATCGTGAGAAACCAGTGTTGCACAGATTTCATCATCGAGAGGTTGAGCGCATGCAGTCATCTTTTTGTACTCCAGCCTTCCACTGTTGTGCGCCTTGTATACTGTTGTCAAGAGAACAGCAGGCTCAGCCCCTGAATTTCCCCAGATTATTGAGTGGCTTCTATCTAGGCTTGTCCTGGCTAGACGAAAAATACGACGGCCGCTGGTGTGCATGTCTATGCGCCAGGATGCTCAAAAAATACTAGCGGATACCTGACTGGTGAATGGCTCTGGGCCGGCGCACATCCTTTTCACTCCACCGTCAAGGGGTGCGCAAAAGGGGCCTCCCAGGGGAAAAGCCATGGTGCAAGACACCGATTGGTGCATGACATTGAATTTCATTTAGTTCCATGCCAAACGATACCACATCAGGAACCTAATTTTGCATTCCAGCCGTTGCTCTGGCATTGTCCAGCCGAGAGCCTTTTGTGTAAAAGTCAGGTGTGCCCAGCATACACGGCTGTTCTTAATCCCCAGGACATCGCCCACTTTCGTCTCTCCTTCATCCACCGATCGCTCATCTTGCTGTACATAGTACTTTCACTCGTTCTCTAATCCAACTACATACACGTGCAACACTTAATACCTATCTAATCAACAACCAACCAACCAACAACGTCAAAATGCGTTTCTTCCAGATGGTCGCTTCCAGCGCTGCTTTCATCGCAGCTGCTCTCGCCCTCGAGATCAACGACTACCCCACTGGCGGTGTCAAGGCTGGCCAGACCTACACTGTCACTTATTCCCCAGCCGACAACACTCCCACCACCTTCATCCTCCGCAAAGGTATTTCCACTAACCTCGATACCGTCGGTACCTTGACCAGTATGTTCTATCATCTAAACTGTCATCATGTATCATCTGCTAATAAATAACACAGCTACTGCTACTGGAGGTACTTTCTCCTGGACTGTGGACCGTAACCTTGTCAACGGCGGTGACTACGCTCTTGAAATTCGTCAGGATGGCGAGGATCCCAACTACTCTGGCCAGTTCAGCCTGACTGGAGGCTCCACACAGTCTTCCGCTGTGTCATCTGCCTCCTCAGCCGTCTCATCGCATGCTTCCTCTGCTTCCTCCACTGTGTCCGCGTCTGCTTCGCTCTCCAGCCTGATCTCCAGCGTTGTCTCTAGCGCTCACGCTTCCACCACTGGTACCGGCTCTGTCGTCCCCTCCGCCAGCCACAACGGCACTGTCTCTTCTGCTACTCTCTCCCACTCTGCTACCGGCAGCCGCGCCACCAGCTCTGCCACTAGCTCTACCAGCAGCTCTGCCAGCATCCCAGAGAGCACCGGCGCCGCCAGCTTGCTCTCCTCTGCTCCTCTGGCGCTCCTCTTTGGTGCCGCTGGTGCCTTCGCTTTCCTCAACTAAGCGACGATATCTATCCTCATGTATTCCACATCGGATGATCTAGAGTTCTTGTTTATGTTGATATCCTTCTAATGAGTTACGAGCGCTGCGGCGTTCGTTTGGGGTGAAGAGCTGTGCATTGCTTAGTCTAGTGCAGAGGGCCTTGTACAGTGGGCGGTAGACCAATGACACTATGAAACCATTATACCCATCCAGTCTCGATATTGTACATATCCACATGTTTCCTACGCACTTGCGGTTGACCTGTGGTGGACGGACGATCCCCTGATGGTTCACTAACGACCATGGCACTGGTGTGGTACTGCCTTACACTCTTCTTGAAACGCTTGGCCGTGCGAAGATCGTAGTGATAAACAAAAGAAAGGCAGGTGTCACCGCATCGATCATGCTGTTGTCGTCATACTATGACACAAAACTGTCATCGTGGCAGCACTTCCGTGTGGCCGCTCAGTTTTTCTCTTTTTGGAGTATCTGCTACAGTGTGCTTCACAAGAGAGAGGCAAGTCATGCCCCGTTCCATCATGTCTGGCACGTTCATCACTTTTGTGGAATTTTCAGGATCGCAATCGTAAACACGGGACTTTAACTTGAAACTCGTATCCTAACGCCCACCCGTTCGTCACCCATGGTTCAATCTTCGTGTTGCACTGATGCCTTCGATCTCCACAGCGGACGCTTCTGCACTCCACAAATCTAGCCTTTCTGCAAGCAGCCGTTCATCGCACACCACCCTCGCACAACCTCATTCACATTTCCTTTCACTCTTCTTTGCCACCGTCCTTCTTCTCTAGGCAATCCTTCATGCACGAAACTGCAATTGCGCAATGCAGTCGCATTGGGTAAGGCGCTGCACGCCCTTGGGAAGGTGTCTACGCGTCAATACTTTATCACGCGGACACAAGACCCTGCAGCCTCATGCATGGCACTAGTGCAGGACCAGGTCTGCGGTTCCACCGGTTTGCGCATGGCAAGGCTGGTCTGGGCTGGGTTGAGACGGTAGATGACAAGCCGCGTCTGCAGCAGGCAACTTGGCGCCAGCCGCTCAAAATCAGTATGCTTTACAGCAAAATATTATAGAACGTATGGTAAGAACGGGCACTCCGAAGCCAAGAATAAACAAGCGTGCTATACGATCAAAAGATGGCTACGCAACTCCAGCTTTTTGCCAATGAGCTGCACCCGCGCTTTTGGTCAAGCTAAGCAAGAAAGTTCTACTTCGTGCCGTCACCGGCGCCTACGGGTCTTTGAGCCGATGGTATAGGGTGCTCTTTGCCGAGTGTCGTTCTTCAGCTCCCACCACTTGGGCTGTCTGCGAATGTCCGCACACCCAAGTCCAACTGCATGCAGCATGCAACTGTCGGAAGCAGAGTTTGTAGACGCCTTCAATGGCTCACGCTTGTTCTTGGTTGCCATCCTAAGCATAGACTCCACAAGTGAAGACGTACGCTGGGACAACTGTCTCCATCCTCTTGTAGTCCTGCACCTTTTGGGTCATCCAGCGAATGGAAAGGACAAACCCACAAACTGGAACCCCATTTTCTGAAGCTTGTGAGTCTAATGTTAAGCTGGAATAGTCAAACCTAGAGCCTGGTAATCTTCGACAGTGAAACACTCATTTTGACACAGCGTGCTCGTGTGCAGAAGGAAGTCTTAATGAGAAGGGTAATCTTCTGGATCCGGCAGAACAGTCATAGCGATCTCGCATGAATCTTGTGGGCTTCTTAAAATGCGATCATTGCGCCTGAGCTACTCTCTGATGTCAATGCATCAAAGGAGGCTTTATCAACTGTTGTACTTGTTCATTTTTAGGCCCAATAAAACCATGATGGGATCTTATCACTCCCAATGTACCCTCGTCTCAATGACATGGTTCCTTGCTCCACACATCCAAAGTCGTACTTCGGTCTTGCAATCAGAATGCGGGAACCACGTACAGAGGTCAGGGATAATTTCGATCATATTCCAGATGCTTACCAACCAAGTGCATTCTGAATATGCTGCACATGATTGCCACAACACGATGGACTCGTGTATATTAAACGCATCCCTACCCAGGAAGTAAAACTGATTGAGAGTGTATGATTCCCAGTACTTTGATTTTGAGAAGAGCGAATAAGACAAAGAGGGTAGAAAGAGCCTTGAGTACCCCCTGAGAACAAGGAAGCATAAATGGCAGGGTCAGTATTGAAGACGAGCAAACCTTCCCAAGTGCAAGCTCTCAGTCTTTTGCGGATTACCACGGGAATTCCAGACACGGATTTCATGTGAACATGTACTTATGCACATTGCGTGTGTCTTCAACATAGTTCATTCTGAATCATACTCCTAACATGCAACACCAGATAACAGGTTGCATATGATGGATTTCTTTTCGTTTCAATCTCGAAATACTTTCCCAAGCTTGTCAGATGTTTTCTCTCTTGAGATTCCTCTGCTCAAACAAACAACACTCCAGCAGCTCCAGCCAACGCACCGGCAACGCCCATCATCTTCTGCTGCCCCTGAATCCCCACAGGCGCTGCAGCCGCAGTGCTCTGCGTCGCAGACCCTGTTCCACTTCCACTTATCCTCGAGCTCGTTACTGAGCTCGTCACCGAATTCGTCACACTCTCACTCTCACTTGCACTGAGGCTAGAGCTGTGGCTCGAGCCTGAACTTGCTGAGGCCCTTGATTCAAAACTCGAAACAGTAACCACTGCGGTTGCTGTCATCGAGCTCACAGTCGACAACTCTGTCGGGACCGTGGTGCTGAACTCATCTGTAATGGGTGCAATAGGCGCCAACCCCGTCGTTGCAGGTGTATTTGTACCAATGATGTTGGTGAGTGGTTGCTGAGAGCTGCTCAAAAGGCTTTCGGTCGATACGTCGACATTGAAGGGCTCGCCCCAGGAGCTTGTCGTGCTTTGAGTACTGCTCAGTCCGATGAAGGACAAAAGTGCTGAGTTCCTGAGAACGGAAAGGCGCATTTTGGTGAATCTAGAAAGGCTAGATCCAGTATAATATGGTTTTTTCCTTCGTTGGGACTGGGTTTGGGATTGTGATTTTTTAAAGTTGATCTTTGGTCTAAGAATGGGGTTTGTGGTGGAGGGTTGCAAGATCTGAATTGTTGGAATAAGACAACTCGACATCGTTCCTCGTCAACCTTATAATTCGATATATTTAGCGGCCTATCAATACGAAGGTTACGTCGTCAGCTCAGAGTTGTCTTCGTGGTTCTGATTGGCGAATGCCTGATGGGAATAGTAACGCTCGTGTTCGTTCGTGTTCGCGGCTACGTAGCAATCGTCTTAATCATCCCTTTGCGCAAAGCTCAGAATGGCGAGGACAATGAAAGCGTAAGTAGCGAGTCTTTAGCATGCAGTCATTTTCCGCTGACCCCACAATGTCCGAAATCATTTTCACAGCTGCGACACGCTTGACGTGCGGCATCTTGTGAGCACAGCGATCCTCCCACGGATGAGATGTAAGATGTAAGCTGCTGAGCGCTGGTTGGTGTAAGAGGTTCGGCTCTCCAATCCTCCCGCGTCAATCCCCACCATACCGGCTAGTTGGAGCCGTATGTTAACTGCCAGGACATGACGGTGTTCCTAGCCTTCATGTATATAACTATTCTGAGAACAAGCTGGGCTAATGATTTTGTATGTGTTGAAAATATGATATAGGGAGCGGTGGGTGCAGCCATTTTCGAACCAGACTTATGTGCACAAGATTCTATTCGAAAGCACAAGGTGTATGTTAGCTAAGTGTCAGACTCCTCCAAGGATGCCTCACGCCATATTTTAACACCACGCGGGCTCATGCCAACCCCTAGTTTCTCGAGGTTCGGCTGTGTGGTTGGCACCTGGCGAATCTACCTGCCATTGACACCTTCTCCGTGACCCTCCAAACGGTTCACCAGCTTTTTCACCCCGCTCCACTCTTCATTCCTTGTCTCAAGACCACCAAGGTCCTGACCAACTTCAAACACTGTCACCACGCCGTCCATACCGCCAACAGCCACACGGCGACCTTCATTCCTTTCCCAAGCGACCTTGTTCAGACTGCGGTTCATGTAGCCCATACCTGTCGGCATATTCGCGAATGCGCCTCTCTTGTTGTCGCTTGGCTTGATTGATTGGACAGGAACCTCGGTATCGATATTGATGTCCCAGACCTCAAGACTGCCTGCACCGTCGACAAGTGCAAAGACAGAAGGCTTGACTGGTGACCAGCGCGCATCGTAGACGAGATCCTCGCGTGCGATGTCGAGGACTGGTGTGACTTGCTGGGTGGCACCAGGGAGAGTAGTGTTGCCAGAGCCGGTCGCAGCTGGAGGACGGACCTTCCAGAGCTTAACACTCCAGTCTACACTTGAGGATAGGACGAGGTCGCCAAGATCAATCTGCCCCTTCGCAGGGTGGAAGTCGAGGCTCATTACCGGTGCAGCATGACCAGAGTATTTCACTCGCCCATCGACACCTGCTTTCGCGCCTGCGCGATCATAGCGGTGGCATGGGTATATCGAGCCTTCCTCTGTACCAGCGAGAAAGTAGGTCGGATCTGATTGTGGAAATGCAACACATGTCACTGCCATGTCGTCTGTCTTTGCAGGTGGGGGCGAGGTAAGCTCAAGGAATTCTTGCGGTTGAGTGAGCATGTCTACTGTCCACCCACAAACAACACCGTCTGTCGAACATGAGATGATGTTGTTGGCATTTTGTGTTCCCACAATGTCTATTGAATAGACAGGATGTGTGTGACCTGATCCTGTCAAAGGTGTCTTCTGTACTGGGGTAGACTTTGCTCGAGTGTCCCATAGCAGCACCTGGCCTGAGTATGCACCGCCAATGATAAGATTTGGGTGGAAGGGTGAAAACTTTGCAGTGAGGATATCGGATTGGGCGTGAAATATGTATTCGGGGCGGTCGTGCATGTGCATATTCCACACCTGGATCAGACCGTCTGGATCATGAGGAGCGGAAGGATTCTTGGTATAAGATGCGAGAATGAGTTCTGGAAACTTTATGAATTATTAGCCAGGCCCCGACAAGTTGAAATGGTGAAGGTACCTTTGTAGAGAATCCCAAATCTGAGATCATCCTCTTCTTGCTCCATCTTTCGTCCCAAAACTGCACGACTTCTTTTATACGCCTGCCCTTCTTGTCTGCATTCGACCCGTAACCCTCGTCGCCTTCACCAGTATCTATTCCACCAAGCGCATAATCTGCCAAAATGTCATATCCAAGCTGTTGATCGAGCGCCCTCTCCAAGACCTTGGTGCTCCTCTCCACGAATCCAATGAATTCCTCCGAATTCTCAACCGCAGTCAACTCCTCGTTCGTAAGCGTCTTGAATGGGTAATTTTCTTCTGAGCTCGCCGCTGCGCCCTCTTGAGGCGCTTGCTGTGCAGCCCTGATCTCCTCCTCAATCTCTTTCCGTAGCTGGTTGCGAATCTCCTCGTCCCTCTCTTTCTGTCTCCGGCTCAGCCTCTTACTTTTCGGTGACCGTGTCGGGCTCTCATCGCGCTCCGTGTCGCTCCCTCCAACCCCTCGTGATTTCGACGGACTCCAATCTATGCTTGCTTGCACACCTTTACTATAGGTGATGACCTCCTTCTGTGTGTTGGCTTCGGCTGTGACCTGCCCATCGCCAGCAGATTCGAAAACTGTGGCAAGTGGGCCTATAGATACTGTCTGTGTCTCTCCATCCACCATACGCGGTTTTGCTGGTGACGTTGGTTCGTTGTCACTGCTAAGCTGTCCTGCGCTGGCTACCGAAGTTGGTCTTGTTGCTCGTACAGCTGGTGAGCCAGGTTGTGTAGATCCTGGCCGACGGTCCCCAAGGATATTGTTGATAAGGTCATCTACATTCTTGCGGTCTATGTCTTGGCTCCTTCGTGGTGTTGGCGATAACACCTGTTTAACAGGTCAGTGTTATTGGTTGGTAAACAGCAAGTAACTGGCGCACTTCTCCCAATGGACTTGCAGTCATGGACTGTCTGCTAGACCCTTGCTCCCTTCTCAGCTCGCGCTGCCTCTTCAGCTCAGCAAGCTTAGCTTTCTTCGCGAGGATCTCCTGGCGTCGCTGCTCGAACGAAGATTCCATGGTGGAGGTGTGTAGTGTGGGGGTGAGCTCTAGGCTCTGTTTTTGTAATGGATGGTTACAGGCGCTGAAACTATATCTTGTTGATGAAAGCAAGTCCTACGCCCCTCCTCCCAAACATTGTTCCTCAAAGAAAACAAAGAAGTGTGGAAGTCGCGTCTGCTTGTTGTCGTCGTGCCTGCCACAAAGTCGCGCCAAGGAGGGTCCGTGCCAGGTCGGGATGAACCGCCTTGCGAGGAATCTTGCGAACGACGAACAGCTCCTCCGCCCAACCTCTTCTATCCGCCCCGACGCCGTCGTCACAACCTTCCGGACCACATACAACGGTGCATCAGCCGTCGTAGCCCCGGAATACCTGCCATTGGACACTCTCGAGCCGCACAGTCGCAGTCGGAAACCCTCGCACGACAGCTCAACATGTCTACCTCCGTTGGTGTCAACGTACGCTCTTCCCTTTCGATTAGCAGCCACCATCACTTAAATTGAGTGGATTGGGCTTTGTCGAGCTCTAGAAATGCAGTACAGATGTTAACACCGATGATATAGGTCCTCCGATGGTCCGCCCTGGCGACCGGCCTCTTCTACGGTGCCTACACGCAGTTGTCGATATCAGCGCGCGAGAAGGCGCAGGCTGAGCAGAAGGCGTACAGCCACAAGGAATCGTTGATCAGGCAAGCCAAGCAGGAGTGGGCAAAGACACATCCCCAGGAGCAGCCCAAAGCCTCATCTGGCGGTACGTTGAATTCTTTAGATTACGCTCCGAGCAACATGCTAATTGATTTATCAGCCAAAGCGAACCCTCAGGATCCCAATGCCGACTTGAACACAATCCTCGGGATCACAGATGAGAAATGAATGCCTGAGATGTAGAACGTAGAACGTCCCCTTCTTCCCCTTTAGCATGGACATAATGGCCGCCCGACGGAACCCAAGAGGCAAGATGCGGAAAAGCATTCGATAATCGATAGTCTGGTGCGAGATATCAACCTCTTGTATTGTGTACCATCTGTACAGTATAGACGACGGTTGGTCGCGTTTTCAATATACATGCTTACTTTCAGCTTGACATGGGTTGCGAACCCTAAATTGACTCAACAGTATATGCTGTAACTTGAAAACTTGTGGGTCCGAAGTTGCGCAGTATATTCCATACACTATCCATCGTTCGCCATCTTAACAGCGAACCGAACTCCAGAGCAGAGTCCCTGAAACGCCCTGTCATCCAAGCCAACCGCCCACCTATTTAGTTGCTCAAGATTTGACAGAAGAGTAGAAATACGCGTTACAATAGGCCTCCTTCATCCCACATATCCACAAGTATGTGGCCTTTGTACGCCAACCAAAAGAATATTTTTGAATCCTACAGATAGTTATCCTTACAATACTACAGCTTACAACACCTCGCCCACAATCTTCGCCGCTTCCTTGTACGTCTTGAGCAGCTTCTCGCACTTCTCGCGCTCGGCCTTGATTGTGTCATCTTCGTAGAGAAGCTCCTGGAAGAGGTCTTCTTTATACAAAGAGCTGACAAGACGGTTCTGGACACCGTCTTTGGAATGGTTGACCAACAGATGCATGATAGCTTTGGGTACCTGGTCGGCGATGGTCTCACGCACAATGTTAAAATAAGAAGAGATGAGACGGCGGATGAGCTCGGTTTCCAGAGCTTCACGTTCTGTAAGTGCGGGTGCGGACTCGGGATCAGAGGGCTGTAAACATTAGCCAGATTGTATCAGATTTAGTCGTGGTAAACTTACAAAGCCGCCTTGTATTTCTTGTGCCGGGCTGCTCGGTTCCTCTTCGTCGTCCAAGTTGAACGATGGAACCATAGGGGAAGGCGCCTTAGGGTCACCTCTCCTGATGCTCTGGGCAAAGCTGGGCTCGATATTTTGGCTGACGTGCCGGCTTCCTGGTCGGTTGTCCAATGTCAATGACGGGTTGTGTGCGGCACCGCCATCCTTGCCGAAGAAGTAATTCAGGAAACCGTCTCGTGCATTGCCGCCTGCCGCCATGGGGGGTGGCGAGCGGTTACGGTTACTGAGTTGACCTGAGATACTGTTGTGAGAGCCATTCAATAATCGCCCAACTGCTGGCGACATACTGCGGCTTGTCTGTGTCTGATGTTTCCTTAGCGGCAACGCCTTGTCTGCCACCTTTTGGGACTCCTCGCCATCCTCAGGTGTCTCACCACCATTAGCACCATTCAGCTCCTTCAGCCTCTTCTGGTCACGTTTCTTGCGTTCTGCATCCTGCACAGCTTTCTTTTCTCTTGCTTCCTTATCCGCGATCACCGAGGACATGGCTGCTGCCGCGCCAAGGAAGTTGGGGTGATTTGTGTTGATGTATGCTCGCTGGATGTCAATCAGTGATGCGACGTAGTTCGAGCATGGCCCGAGCTGCTCCCTTAGCAAGTCTGACACAACCTCGATGAGCTTGCCTTGTAACCTGGGGTATCTGGTCAACTCAGTCGAACCACAAGTATGGCAGATCTTGATCAGCTCCTCGTATACGAGCTCGACACAGCGTTGACTAGGGATCTCGAGCAATTTAATCTGTGGCTTTACCAGAAGGTCAAATGCCAGTTCAGGAACGAACAGGCTTGGTCGCGGTCCGGTAGAGTTGCGGATGGCAGTACGAATGTCAAGAACAGACAGGTTCATCGTAGGGTCAACCTGCTCCAAAGAGTTGCCGAATACTGAGTTGAAGATATAGTAAATCCTGGCGCCACCGCAAAGCTCCTTGGTTGAGATCTCAGTTGAGGTACCATCAATGGAGGAAATAAAGGATGAAGCGAAACGAGTCATAAGTTGCAGAATCAGCGAACCTCGGTGCTCTTTCCCTGTAAATGCTACATCACCGTAGCTTGCCAGCTCTTGTTGTGTCTGTCCCATCAAAGTGTTCAAGCGCGCCTTGATGTCAGGCAGCCGGTCGCGGATATGAGCCATAAGGGTCTGATTGAGACTCTTCGCTAAGAACTGAGTACCGCATCGGTTGGCCATGTTCCTGTATGCAGGGTGGTGCTTGAAAAAGTCTCGTTCAGCTTGCAGAGCATCTGAAAGCGACCTGCCGCTCTGAATGTCCGCCTGTGAACGGTTGACAATACCAATGAAACCGAGCTTCAATGGGTAAACACGCCCAGACAAAATGTCCATAGCATTTGTTCCGTGATCCATGAGATCCAACTTGGTGAGAACACCGATTGTCCTCCTACCCATTGGATCGACATGACGTGCCAACTTTAGAGCTTCCGAGTTTACAAGGTCCACGTTTGCGGGGGAGACAGCGAGAATGACACTGTTCGGCTTGGCAATGTACTCAGTGATGAGGTTTCGAGTTTGCTTCTCGATGTCTGTCGGCTGGTCACCGATGGGTACCTGCAGCTGTTAGCGTCATGCTCTCTAAAAAGCAGATCCCACCACATACTTTGGTCAGACCAGGCAGATCGACAAGCGTCAGACTGAGAACATGTGGCGAATACACCTTCAAGTTGATCGGCTGCCTGTTGATACCCTTGTTGTTTCCTGCTATCCGTGATGTTTCGGCCTCGATCTCACGCTTGATCTCACCGAAGTCATAGAACCTCCGCCCAGGAATATGTAAGAATTCTCCCCATTCTTGCTGTCCAGCCACGCTTGCCGGTGTATGAGGTACGTGGACTTCATCGCCTTCCTCGGCATCGTCACGTTCGCTTGGGAGGTTGATAAGTTGAAGAATAAGCGGTCGCCGTGTTACGATGCCACTGCCTCGGGGCAGAAAGTCCCTACCAACAATGTTCTCAAGAACGGACGACTTTCCGGATGACTGCGATCCCACAACAACCTGGGAGAGTTAGTATTGAGGTCTTCACATGCTGTGGCGCGCAGTAGCAGAGCTTTCTCTAACATCCCATGCCACACCACACATGCCTTGGAGAAAGGGACAACGTACAATCTGGGGCAGATCAAGGGAGTCATTTCCGATGGTATTGAAAACAAGGTCCTGAAGCCTGTTGACAATATTGAGGAGCTCCTCACCCAGCGACGCCATAACGCTGGTGGACGTGTGCGGTTTTGGTGTTCCTGGTAACTTTGGCTTTTGACAAGGTAAACAACAACTGCCTCGGTGACTTCGAGATGGGTACGATCGTTGCGCAGAGGTAGAACTCGGTTCCGTCGATACAGAAACGGTTCGCGCAGAAGTGGTACCTGGACGCCTGCTGAATTTGGACAGAGGCTCGTGATGGGATGCAATTCGTCGTCATTTGCTCTCAAAGTTCAAGGAACTGGCTAGATCGTCACGTGCGACCGTCCCCACTTCAAACACTCTACAAACGTTCTCTGCCTTCTCCTTAATTTTATGCTTCGTCATCGTTAACTTCGCTTTTGCATAGAGGGAAGATCAGCATCGAGCAGTTCTAACATGCCTATCACTATGCACCAAATGCCACGCCTTGCGACTGCGATACCAACACGCACATGCAACGCTACCAAACGCGGCGCGTGCTCAGCAGCCCAGGTGATACGTCACGCACCCTAAACTATCCGTTGGCAACGGCTCCAGGGAATTCTTGCCGGAATTTAATCACTGGTATTGCAAACATTATTTTGTCCATCTCTTGGCTCGGTTCGGGCAGTCGGGTATTCTCGGTGACGATTTAGCTGCCTAACATTTGAAGTTATCAGGGCTTATCTTCTGCTCGGCCCAAGTATCTATCTCCTAGTCATCAGCCTTATCTCGATGCGACAATCGGTCAAGAAACCAACAATCTCAGCGAATTACGCTGTGGTACCCCAGATTCTAGCTGTCCGAACTTCTGGCCGTCGCACCTTCTCATTGGGAGTAATCGTGCTTGTCTCGATGCAGCCGCCTGCTCTTACTTAATACAGGCGTTAATCCTAATAAGATTTCATCACCAGAGTCAAACCAGGTAGGTGTGAAGGGCAAGCATGTATGAGCAAAGTCAGGGTCCCATAATCAGCACTGCCCGACTACAATCTTTCGAACCGAAGAGAGCTTATCAGTACGATAAGAGAGGCTGTTATCAGGAAACACTACTAGCAAAGCAGTGGTGGTAAGTCTGTGCTCTTGGAGTCCAGGGAAGGTACAAAGACGCCGTAGGCACTAGGGCTGTTGAACTCTACACTCTTGAAACCTCATAAATGCAACATTCTCTGTAAACACCCTCCATCCTTTGTCTCTCCCCAACCTTCAACCATACTCCCCGATCTCACACATGCCCATGGCCTCCAAGACTTTCAGTGAGCTACAGGAAGAGGAGCACACGTCGACTACAGTAGGAACAATTACATGCACGGCACCAATTCCCTTCGGTGGCGATGAGCAATGGCTCTATTACCCAGACAATGGGAAGTTCGATCTATCGAGGGGAGCGGAGAGAAGGATGATTGTCGAATGCGATAAAGGACGTCACAACCACACTGGATTCATGTTCGACCCTGAGAGCGCCGTTCTGATCGTCATCGATATGCAGAACTATTTCATCCACCCACAGTATCGAGACCACGCTGCTGGATTGGCAGCAATTGAACCCACTTTGAGGGTTATCGAACGGTGCAGAAAAGAAGGCATCCAAATTGCCTGGCTCAACTGGGGTCTCTCTGAGCACAATCTCAAAAACATGGCGCCAGCCATTCAACGCGGTTTCCACAAGACTCTAGGTTGGCATGTCGGACTGGGTGCCCAGCTCCCAGGGAACCAGGGCCGTTGCCTTTTCAAGCGAACATGGAACGCAGAGCTCTACGAGCCCTTCAAGGCGGCAACTCAGCCCGGCGATCTGTTCTTCGATAAGACACGCATGAGTGGCCTATGGTCTACAAGCGAGCCCCTTCACGAGTACCTACGTGCCGTCCATAAGAAGACGCTGCTTTTCACCGGCGTAAACACCGATCAGTGTGTGTTTGGCACAGTGTCCGACGCATACTCCTATGGCTGGGACTGCGTTCTCCTAAACGATTGCACGGGCACAATGACGGGAATGGGCGCTCAGGAACTTTCTGAGTACAATATCGCTCAGAACATGGGTTTTGTAACTGGCAGCAAGGAATTCTGCGAAGCAATAATTGTCTGACTTTTCCATGCATCTTTGGCGTTTGGCGTTCCTGGAGAGACTGTCTGTCCTATACTGTATGTTGAGCGAATGAATGCGACCGCGAATACCCTCTTACATAACATTAAAATTTCATTACTCATACCATATTCATCGAATTGATCTTTGGTGTTGGTGTTGGCCAATCAATCGCAACTGCCCAAATGGTTGATGATCTGCGAAGTGACCTCAAATGACGACAAGGCTTAGGTGCAACTTTTAATAAGGGACGACCTCACACTACAGCTTCTTTCTGCGCATTTTACCACCACAGACACGATATCAGCAACAGAAACTCATCACATTGGTTAGAGTTGTAGTCGGTCAACTTTATCAGCACACGGCAATCAATATGCGTGTCCAAGCCTCGATTGGCATCGTGAGCCTGCTACACCTCTATGGGCTTGTCTGTGCCTTTCCTATCGATCAACAACCACTTCAAGCAAATGGCTCTCCAGATGTACAAGCTGTGCAAGCTGCGTGAGTGTTCAACTGACCTCTTCATTACTAGTGCTAAAGAAATACAGTCTGAGGGAAGCCGAGATCATTCCAACAGGTATACAATCATCAATGAAATCCTGTCCTGCATCGTTCTCTAACACTGTAACAGTCATTGACGACTTTCTCCCAAGCTTGACGTTATCTGTATCCTGGAAGAAGGATAAAGCAGAGCTTGGCAACACCGTCAAGCCTAAGCATCTCCAACATCAACCGTCCATCACTCTGCACGAAGACATTAGTCCTAAAAATATCGGGGGCGCACACCCGACTTATGTCGTCACGCTTACAGATCCAGATGCTCCGACCCGTGACAACCCTGAGTGGAGTGAAATGTGCCACTGGATCGCGGCTAATGTTACTGTGACCACCAAAACATTCTCCATCCTGCCTCTACCAAAGTTTGGCCTTACTGGACAGCGTATGGAAGAGCAGAGCGATCCTGACGATGTTATGGGATACAAGCCGCCCGGCCCGCCCCCCAAAACTGGCAAACACCGTTATGTGTTCCTCGTATTTGCACCCAAGAATGGTACGACAGAGCCGCTTGTCCTGTCCAGGCCGAAGAATCGCCGGCATTGGGGTACTGGTGAGGAGGGTGGTGGCGTGAGAGATTGGGCGGCGGCAAATGAGCTGGTTCCTGTGGCAGCAAATTTCGTGTATGCGAAGAACAAGAAACAGTAGGTGCCAGCAAGGCGCCACGCCTTCGTTTGTCCAAATATCGCGTTGTTCATGTGATGCTGAGGCCATGTCAGCAAGTATGAAAGTCTTTTCATGTCTCTGCCAATGGTCGATGACCATGCATGCTCTTGGGTATTAGTAAAAGTTAGTAGTAGACATTATAATCTCTAAAAATACAGGAAATTTACAATAATAAGATGGGTTCTTCCACAATACTACAAAACGCCAAAAGAAATTGTAAGTTTCGCATGACTTTTACAGTGATCATGACTATGTTGAAACCTTCCGGTTGTGAAAGTTAGGGCATCATCACAGTAAGGTATTCTGACTGGTTTTTCTGCTACACAAGAGACATCTGAGTACAATGAACAATGCCTATCAAGAAATGGCACGGACGATGATACTGCTTCACGCATACCAACAAGTTCCCAGCAAGTGATGTGTCTAAACTGTAGCAGACTGGATAACCTCTTAAGAATCGCATATTTATAGCTTGATGGAAATATTTGCGCTGAAATAGCAGCTTTGAGGCTTTAAGAATAAGTGCATCATCATAAGCTTCTCAGTATCGAGCTCAAGGGGTATACAACTTGAGAACAAAGGACAAACATTAGCATCTCAACGCCCCGACATTTCATCGTGCCTTTCAACCGTCCTCTTAGCTACGTGCCAGCTCAGCCGTGCTTCGCGTACATTGTCTGCTTGCTGTGCCTCCTCCCAAGACAGAACTCCAAAACCCAAGTCAAAACAACCACGAGCATAAGTGCTGTCGCAGCCCATGTAATAGCAAGGAACTTGCCACCCCAATCAGCCTTTAGTCCAATACCATTCCCCTTGTCATTAATGATGTGCGAGGCCTTCACAACAACGGCCGTAACGAGCGCACTCGCAAGCCCAATAGCCAGAAATGCAAGTGTGCTGAGCAGAAAGTTGACGCACGCCGACAGTCGTCCAGAGAGCAAAATAGCGACAACCGCGGAAAAAAGTGCAACGAAAATCAGAGCGATGGCGATGCAGTATAGCACAAACATGGCGCCCATCAATGCGTTGAGTGTCTTGATGCCTGTATCGATATCCTCAGGCCAGTTGAGATCGTCAAGCGTAACATCCAATCCGGTAGTCCTGTTGAGCGCTTCTTCGAGGATGGCTGTTGGGTTGAATTTATACATAGCACGGTTCTTGCTGCATTCTGTGACATTTTTATGGATGTCTGATTGTGAGATGGTGGCATTGGCGACCTCGGCAGGCGTGTATTGGCCCTCGCAGTAGTTGAGCATGTGTGCGGAGTAAAAGTCTTCGATACCGAGTTTGGCTGTCACTTCTCCGATCTTGTCATTGATGGTCGAGCTAATGGCGTTGGGGATCTCGTTTAGGAGATTGGTAAGAGGGTTCGAGGAGTCAGTGTTGCGGTTCTCGTCGAGCAGAGTTTCGCCAAGCAGAGAGGTGTTGAGAGTGAGCAGATGGTAGTCTTCCATGAAGCCTTTCTTGTGGCCTGCGAAGAGACAAAGAAAGGAGAGAATAAGGGCTGCTGTACAACATAAGGCTGGAATGAGCGCAGTTGGACGCATCTTGATGATTGCAAAGACGATCAACAGGTGGTGATGTAGGCAGTCGAGTCACCTTTGTAGCTTGCAGATGAACAAAGGGCGAACGTAACTCGTAAGATGAAGCGATATGTATATAAATATCAAAAGAACTGCAAGATAGGAGCTTGCGTCAATCTATATGCACACTTGCCATCAGCGCGGCGGTGCAAGCATTCCAAGCTTGCTTCATGTTTTCCATTCTTGTCGAGCATTCACGTCACCCAAACCGGGGTCGTGAGCAGGACACACACCCACCGAATTGAGGATGCAAGATTGGAAATGGGCACTGCCACACAGCCTCAGGATCGTCGAACTTTCGTGTCTGTATTGGCCAAAATTGGTCGTCAATGCACACCGACCATGTTGACGTGTAAGGGCGCTTTGACGCACACTACGTCACTAGTCTGGGAGGCTTGCGCAGGGCTCTCAGCCTGTTGTTGGGAGCCGCGCAGGGGTCCGAACAAGACGCACCTGGCCGAGAACACCGAATGTGATGAACTTATCGATATAAAAAGTATGACCACAATAAAACTTATCTTTTTTTTTTTCTTTAAAAAAATCCATCGAAGATGAAGAAGATTTCCGAAAGGCGGCAGGTTTACGCGATTATGCCACAGAGAAAAAAAACGAGGTTGAACAGCTGCAGGCATATGGGGACGAGGCACGTGGAAGTACGCGACCGTCGTGGAACTTGGATTGAAAATAGATCCGTGGGAGAGCTTAGCCTACTTGTCACGGCATCTTCGAGGTCTGAAAGAGTGTTTGCTGCTTCACACATTAGCTTGGGATCTCACACAAAGCACATCAATTAACCTGCGAAGGCCCCTCTTGGTAATGAACACATTCCATCGACGTGTCTATTGTATTCTGACCTTAGTCTAGTCGTAAGGTCTCGTCTATCATAATTGACCATAAATGCATAATCATCGTAAGTGGAGCATCCTGTACCCTCGTATGCTTTTGAGTGGTATCGTAAGAATATTTCGATAAGGTGCGGAGATATTCCGTGCGAGGCGCGCCAGTTGCTAGGATGGCGTCTTTTTCGGTTTGTTTGTAGGGCCAGTCGAGGGTGACTTCGACTTGCCTACCGCGTCCTTGAAAGGCGAATATGGCGCAGCGATCGAATGTGGTGGGGCACGGTGCCCATTTGCTAATTTAGGAGGTTCGCTGGACCCTGGCCACTTCTTCTGTTCTTCATGCATCTTGTTGAGAGGCTCTCCAATGATGTGGTATTTCGCCCATTCAATAGGAGGACATCGAACTACGTTTTGCGGTTGCGGTATTGCCGGAAACTTGAGTTCAGTTTTTGGATCTATGTTGGCGGAGTCCTTGCGCCCAGGTCCAGATTGCTGGCCTGCGCTTGAATCTTCGTCGTCGCTCTTGGCTAGGTCTGCGAGACCAGCAAGTGTGGGCGTCAGGACATCGTTGTGTGCTCGTGCTGCCTGTGCCCGCTGTTCTTGCAAGGAACGCACGAAGCCTTGTGGATCCTGGATTGCGACGAGCTTGAGCTCTTCTAGTGCCTTCAAATCACGCTTACTTTTCTCTCTTTGCAACTGCAAGAGGGATATAGCAGACCGTAGCGCTATGGCATCTGGGTTCTCGCTCTCTGAGATAGGCACCGAAGGAGGTTGCTGTCTAAATGTCGTAGGTGCAGGTGGTGGTGGGTGTGCATTGCGGGGCCGAGATTCGGAGTGCTCAAAAGGAGCTAGCTGGGCAACAGCAGCGGTGGGTGTGATGGGTGAAACGGGTGGCCGGTCTGAAGTAGGCGATTCTGAGCGCTTCTGCGACTGTCCAGAGGTCGACGAGGCATCGCTCGAAGAAGCTGGCCGCAAATTTGTATCGACCAGCAGCGCAGGCATGGCGGCTGAGAGTGAAGACGTCTCGAGGCGCGCAGCCCGAGAGTCCAGTACGACGATTAGCGATCGGCTATGGCCACGAGGTTAGAGGGGCGACGAAAGAGAGGACAGGGCACAGTGAGGCCTGAGAGCGCCGCTGGATAATGCGCTCGGCAAGCGCGTGCACGAGATTAGGCAGCGCTGGTGGCGGCGATATGGCGCTGCTCAGATGTGCGCCTCGGCTGTATCTGCCATGTTCGAGAGCAAGTGAGTGGTTGAAGTGCTATAGCGAAGAGGTTGTAGCGCCTGCACTCCGTCGGTTCGTTAGGAATGGGTTTGTGGGGACTTGCGGGAAAAAGAAAGTCAACTGTGGCTTGAGCCGGGACTGCGGAGGTCTCGGAACGACGACTTTACCTCGTCGGTCTCGGCAATGTGAACACGGGCCATACATAGTGGCCTCAATTCATACAGGCTACAAGATATTCCCATCGCAGCTATTGCACGCTGTAACGGCCGATAGACTTACCTATACCATTTTGATAGTGACACAGACACACTGCGATCATATGCTCCTTGAAGCTGCCTGTTTTGGAAGTAGCACCTAAAATGAATTGTCAACTCGTAGCTCCTGACAATGACTTAATCAAATATCACTAACGTGCACGAGCGTGGGAGTGCCGCTGCCGAGCCTGTCAGTTTCAGAAAGGGTACCTCAGTTTCAGGCAGAATGTCATAGTTTTGGACAGTGATTGGATGCACAGTCAAAAACGATATCATATCGAGGTGTGTTTCTGGTAGGCATGCACTAATCCTAGGAGAGAACAACGAGACTACAGGCGATGGAGCTTCAACAGACGCAGTGGATAACCAAGCAACAGCGTCAAGGCTGACTAGATCACCGCCAACAACTCTCCTTTGGTACGCTTGTGCTAATCCATCCAGTGCTTTCCCTGCAATGCCATGTCACTGCTGGGTGTGCCGTCCAGAAGCCGCGTACCAGGTCGAGCGAGCATGGAAAAAGCTGGTTCTCGCAAGTTCCAGCCCCGGCAGGGCAGCCACAACAAGCCTCTTCATCTGAACTCCCATTGTCTGTCGCCAATTATCGTTGCCGGATGGCCATGACTGCGTGGCAGAATGCTGTCACCGCTCGCTATGGATGAGGGCTCGCCTGTCTGCAGTAGCGCAAAGGTACCAGATGTGGACCATCCTCGCGCGACTCGCTCTTGCTTTTTGGACGGACTGTCCGTCATCTGCGGGTTCCACGTGCGTGCGGCACCAACACCATCGTATTTACCCTTTTACTCTCCCATCTTTTCACTATCTGCTGCTGTCCGCTCGATGCCTCCTCCACCATTGTGTCGCCATCATACACTCAGCTAGCCGCTTCTTTGAACTGCACGAGATGTGCTGCAGTCTAGGTAATATCTGCCAATCAATTGCGACTCTGCAACGCACCAATCCTCATTGCTAAACCCTAACGGTCTGCCTGACCGAGATCGTCGCCTGTTACTGCATCGAGTCATGGCACCTGGTACAGACTTAACAGCACAGTCCCCGCCGGCACGTATACCAAAGCTCAAGTACAGGAATCCACTGCCAGCAGAGCAAATCTCGCTTTCGTCGCAGATTTCTCAGGATACAGCACAGCCTCCGCTACAGCGACACACCTCGACTACAAGTTCAGACGTTTCCTCATCTCCACACCGAACATCTTTCGAGACTTCTGCAAGTACGACGTCATCCAGCCTGGCTTCCACACCCTCCAGCAATCCGAGTTCCAATGACTCCAAAACATCGTCGAAGAAGAAGAAAAAGAGCAACTCTGTATTTGGTTTCCTGTCACTAAAGGAGCCGTCGCAAGTCGCGCTGGAGCAATTTGCTGAACAGCAACGTAAGCAAAGCAGTGGCAAGGGCACAGCGTCACCTTCAAATTCATCCATCAAGACCAGTGGTACATTTGTGAGCAAGAAGCTGCCAGCAGATGTTCCCAAGGTCAACTCGAAATGGGATGGCATTCCAGATTCTGTCAAAAAACGGCAATCCACAGCAACCACGACTGCTAGGACGAGCAAAGACACCAAGCGATCATCAGGAACTTCATTCGGCTCACAAGGT
Source organism: Leptosphaerulina australis (assembly GCA_026120165.1). NCBI lineage: Eukaryota > Fungi > Ascomycota > Dothideomycetes > Pleosporales > Didymellaceae > Leptosphaerulina > Leptosphaerulina australis. The sequence continues at coordinate 89,456 of JALRMI010000004.1, forward strand.
TCGCAACTCTCTGCGCTACCCTGGAATACCTCAGAGTTCTCTGTCATGTCAGATGAGTCTCGTGGCCCGCCCAACTCGATTGTGTCTGTGCCTGCTGGGATCAATGCCGACATCCACCACAACGGACACTATGTTCCCTCGTCGCCCTCTGAAGGTTCGCTTCCTGAACCGTCCTATTACTTCCCGGAAGAGCCAATGGCATCTGGGGCTTTGCCTGTCGAAACCTCTACGACTTCCATGAAGGCTGAGGCTGGTCCTCTGCCCAAGGGAGCATACCCAAAAACTGATCTCGAAACGATATCAGACGAATTCGAGAGCTTAAGATCTGCATCACCTGTATCATCGATAAATTCCGTGGACACTGTTGTTCGGGATACGGCTGAAGCAATCTTTACGAAGATGAATAATCGATCTCCACCACGGAGCCTTTGGGGTGAGGATGCTCCAGCAGTCCAGTCGCCTGAGGAATCCAAGTCAAACGTGCCTGAGTCCCACGATTTCTTATTCGAGATAGCTTCCAGCACACTGTCGCAGAAGAAGAATGACTCCCCAATGGCATCATCACCTGTCCCTTACACCGCACCGACCGTCCGGTACACAACACCACCAGCATACTACGTCCCATCGACCGCACAAGACAACTCATCTCCTATCCCTCATTACTCTCCTTCACGGCCAGTACAAAACTTCAGTCGGCCGATGCACACCGCTTCACCTTCCCTTTCTAACAACTTCGTTCAGCCTGTGCCCCCAATTAGTACACACTCATCCTTACGATCGAGGGCTATGAACTCAGGTCTCCCGACACTATACGAAAATTCTATCGTCAGTACCGAGTCTTTGGAGACGATCCAGGACGACGGCGACGCGCAATCAATTGCGCCATCTCTCACGGCGTCATCGATAGCGCCATCTGAACTGTCGGAGCACTGGCACCTATCTTCCCGTGACCGTCTCGGTCTTGGTGGGCAACTTCGCAAGAGTGAAGTTTTGCCCTGGAAGACAATGGAGGATTCGCAAGGTAAGCCCAAAAGACACCGATTATCTTCGTTGGTGAAGGGCGCATTGCGGTCATAAGTTCCACCAAAGGTCGAACAGTGACTAACTCCACACGCATAGCAGCTTGCAACGGTCAGGAACCATCATAGTCCGCCATCTTTGTACTTTGCTCAGCGTTCAGCATCCTCAGCATCTTCAGCATTCTGTCTCGAGCGACAGCCGCCACCATTTACGTATAGATACCCCAGTCACATGTTCAACATATCGGAATTATTCGTTTCATCACATTCGTGGTGCGTGAAATCACAAACCATCTTTACATTAACGTCCCTCATGTCATCACACAAGTATACTGCAGGTGCCACGTCATGCATAATGATTCCACTGGTATGCAACCCAGTCAATTATACCGCCACCATGGCAACAGTGAGGGGCGGGAGCTACGAGGTCGGTCAGTCGCCGTCTACATGTACGCTAAATTTGCTGGCGGTGCAATATTTACGCGCCGTCTACCAACAGTAACGTGCCAGAATCCACAATATTAATCTCCGCCAAATACCATTTCCATTTGTTCACACGGCTCACCCCGCAACAGCTGCAGGCTTGTGCACGAAATCGCCCTGAGGAAACGCGGGTAAACAAAGCCCAGGTAGTCCGCGTTGAACCTTATTTTTCCTAGCATTTACAGAAGTCTGGCGGCACCAATGATTCCGGCTATGCAGACCGATGTATATTGAATCTTCAACACTAACTACAAATCATAGCTCAATAAGCGCTTACATGCAGCCTAGCTTTGCATGATGGTGGGAATGGAGGATTGATGATTTGTTGCAAAGATGCGAATTCGAGCGAGAATGATGAATGGCAATTCCTCAACACTCCAGACCTTTTAGCTGAGATGCTTAATGGCACTTTATGAATGGCTGACCGTTGTAATCTGTCTGTCATTTTTCTGTCCTTGATATGCTTTTAATCGTGATCCATGATGATAAGATAGTGTGCTTGGACCCGAATTCGAGTCAGGGTCTAGCATGCCGGGTCGTAACAACTATTCGCGCCGTACCGCTTAGAGACCAAATCCGAAAGTAAACTGAGTGGGGCACGCCTTTGTTGGTCGGTAAAAAGAGCCTTGGAGCCCTGGATCCAACTGTGTGGTGCCGATTATGAGATATTCGACATCCCTGCGACAAGCGATCTTATCGATAAGCTCACAGCCTGTAGTCGAGCCGAAACCACATCAACTCTATCCCAAAATATCAAATTCTCCATCTTTTTGAAAAATGTTGCTTGTCCATGGAGCTTCACCACCTCATAATCTTGTTGGATCTCACTCGTGATAAGATGCACGGCAGCACAGAGCAACAGTAGCAGTTCAATTCTGAGTTCCTTCACCACAACTGTGAGGGTTGCTCAACGTGTACTATGAACTGGCAAGAGGTAGCGATCTTAGGGGCCTGCTTCCAAGAGAAGAGGCATTCATCGCCCGTCGGCGGTCATTTTTGCCACACACATCAGCCACCCTCAAACTACTCAGTTTGTCAGGACACTTGTAACCCGGGGACGCCATATGAAGTGTGGTTCACCAGAAAAAATTACAGATCACGCTGCGACATCACCAGACATAATGGGCTTCATTAACTTCGAGAGTTGTAGACCAGAGAAACTTTGGGGTACTGAGAAGAAAATATCAGGAGACAGATGAATTTATCTCAACGAAGACATTCCAAGTAGATCCTGGAGGCCCTCAGTGGTTTCATCCTCAACATAATCGAGTCGCATCGTATCGGCAAACTCCTTATCAATCAAAGTTCCTAAGTGAACAACCCATACCCTCGCGCTCACACGTATTTTCACTCTCCTTCCTCTCGAAAAAAAAACTCCCTATCTCGCACTTCTCCTTGACATTCTCAAGTAAAACCTCTTCAAAACCTTCAACAATCTCATCCTCGGACTCAGAGAGTTCAACCGTCTCAGTGCTAACACATCCAGCCTCTTCCTCGATAATTACTTCGAAACCTTTGTTCCCAAATCCTTCTGACACCTGAATCGGGTACTCAACTATCTCTTCGCCTACACACCTTCTCAATTCCAATTCCGCCTTCCCCAAACTCTGTTGCAATCTTTCATTCTCCATCTCTAAATCTCTGTTTTTTGCAGTCAAAGTCTGAACAAGTCTACCCTCATTCCTTAGCATGAATGGATGCATTATCTCCCCGATAGAAGGAGCATTTTGGAGGCACGCAACATCGCTAAGCGCAGTGTTCAGCCGGACCTCGATGTGCTGAATTATCCTTGTCAACTGTTTGATTCCCTTCTCTTTGTCTGATACTTCCCTGCGGAGCATGCTAACCTCGTGCAGCGCGTTGTCCAGCTTATCTTCGGCTTCCGTGGAAGCCTGTGCGTTAGCGGTGCTGACGCAGCAGATACCGGCATTGATGCAACGAGAATTCCCCTCACGGAGCTCGATGTTGGAGGCGATGACATGATTGTACGCGGCTTGGAGCTCGGCAAGCTCGGTTTCGAGGGCGAACTTGAGGGGATCTGCCGCTTGGAACGCATGCATGGTTTTGCGCCAGTTTTCGTTCGTGCGAGCCAAATCTTCGTTGATTCTCCAAAGATTCTCGTTGTCTACCCAAAGGATTTGATTGGAGATATTCAAGTCTTCGACTTTTGTCACCAATTCATCGACCGATTCCACAAGAATTCTATTATCCTCACGCATTGTGTTGAATCGTGCTTCAAAGTCCTTCAGGTGCGCACGAAAGGCGTTGAGGTCTGCACGCGAGTTGGCCAGGGTTTCACGGTATTGACGAGATTCGCGAGCAAGACATTTCCGTGTATGCTTTAATATGTTTTCCAGTTTTGCGAGAGTCTCGAGTCTGTCCTCGAGCTTGAGCTTCAGGACAGCGATTTCAACATTCTTTTTTCCGAGATGAGATCGTCTGATAGTAGCAGCAGCTCCATTGATGACGGCGGAATACCAAGCTAGGAAAGGGTCGAACAAACTTAGCACGAAACTGGAGATGTGTTGCCAGTATTCAATGAAGAAGATTCCAAGGAAGCCCAGGAAAGAGAGCCAATGAATAACAGTGACGAAGAGCAAAAACCAGCCTTCGGTTTCTTGTTTTTCAGCGGCGTTGGGCGAAGTTTTCTCCAGAATAGAATTCAGAATCGTACCAACAAGCCTCCGCCACGGACATAACGGCTCCCTAGATAGATATGAGAATTTGTGGAGAATTTCGGCAGAGTTATTGTGTCTCCAAGGTGCGGAGTAAAGCGCATGTGCCGGATTGTTATAGCTGGTGAAAGCCCTACCCACTGAAGCCATGGTGTTTGGTGGCTAGCAGGTTGATAGGATTCACTCTAATATGGAGTGGTGTATCGAGATAATTACAAGATTCCCAAGCTGCAAAGACTTCAGAAATGTAGAGGAATAGGAAGCCGATATAGGGAAGACGTAGACCTTTTATGAACTGCAAGTGTGTGCGTGTGCGGGATTTCAAGTGCGAGCTAATTGTTGAGATATTGTGACAATCTTTTTTTGATTTTGTAGTCTTCGAATATTGGATTGGTCTTAAGACAATATTTCAACTTTTGTACCTACACTCAGGGTCCAATCATGGCAACATACGGCAGGTAACGCTGGTCGCTTGCGTATTCTTACAAATCCTACTCGTCGAGCTGAACATAGTTGGCCGGGAACAGACCAGACGCACCGTTGTAGTTTCCTAGCCACCAATCCTCATCTGGGAATTCCTATTTGTTGAGTTAGTTCGAAACCTGGTTCCAATGGAGAATGGACGACTTACAACTCCTGTAATTGTGGCGCCCTCAGGAAAGCTGAGCTCGTTGTCCTCAGCAGCATCGTAATCATAGATTGCAGTAGCTGTTGGGCCTGCATTGCTAGCGGCCTGTGGGGCTGCAGCGGGGGGCTCAACCTCTTGAGACGCGGAAGGATGGGGTGGCAGTGAAGGAGCGGCGCCTGCATTGTCATCGCCCTCGACAAGCTCGACGTAGTTAGCAGGGAAGAGGCCGCGCTCGCCTTGGGAGTTAGTGCCCATCCACCAGTCCTCATCCACCATATCAATATCAGTAACTTGGTCGCCCTCACGGAGCTCGACCTCATTGTCCTCAGCCTTCTCATAATCGTAGAGAATAACAGCCCGCTTGCCAGCGCCAGCACCAGCACCGGCACCGGCACCAGCATCAACATCATTGTCGTCCTGACCAGAAGAGCCGATGGCTGCACCAGCGGCGGCTCCAGCCACTGCAGCAGCTCCAAACGTGCCTGCTGCAACAGCAATACCAGCACTGCGAGCAGGGTCTCTTGCCTCGACCTTTGGCTCTGGGGAGATATCGCGAGCTTGTGAAGCAGCCTGTGCAAGCGAGCGGTTAGGCATAGCGGGGGGCTGTTCTTCTGCTGGAGAAATCGGTTCGGGCTCCCGTCCACGAGCTACGGGCATAGCAATGCGTACCGGAGAACTTGAAGGCTCAGGAGATGGGCTGCGCGGTCGGCGTGGCGGCGAAGGTAGGCGCTGGGTCTGCGTTGGCGGTACGTCGTCATCCTCAGACTCTGGCTCCTTCGGTCGGCTTGGCAGACCAGGCATAGGAACGCCTCGCGCACCTGCATTCGGCTTGCTTGAATTATCCAGAGCTGGTGGGTTGGGAGCCTGCGGCTCGGGAACAGGTCGAGATGTCGGAGCACCCATTGGTGCAGCACCAGCAAAACGGTCCTTGAGAGAACCTACACTACCAGCAGGTGGCGAAGCAGGCTCATCCTGTTCCTTGGGTGCATCGCCGGTACGTTGTTCGCTGAGGTTGCTAGCTGACTGACCTGTACGGGTGGTTTGAACAGGTGCCCACGATTTGCCAGAGTAGCCGCTCTTCCAACCACCGCCTCCGCTTTGCTGAGGTTGCATCGGCGTTGCCGGCGCAGTATTGACAGTCTCTCCACGAGCAGCCTTCTTTTCAGCCCAAATTTGGGCAGGGGTCTTGCCTCCCTCGTCTGCAAAAGTCTTGCTGGCTGCGCCGATCGGCGCAGCAGATACAGGCTTGGGGGCAGAAAAACCACCCGGCGTGGGAGCTTTGGTGCCTGTAAAAGCGCTCGCTCCAGCGAATTTGTTCGCTACTTTGGGCTTGGGCAAACTAGTGAGTCGCTCAGGTTGGTGGCTGAACGCTGCAGTGCGCTCTGCAAGCGACTTAGGTCTCTCGTCTTCATCACCAGACGTTGCCGGCGCACCTGCAGCCTTCGCACGAATAGCCGCAATATCCACCTTTCCAACAGGCTCATACGCACCCTTGACTACAGTAGGTCTATCATCTTTCTGCTCCTTTGCCTGGGCTCGAATAGCTGCGATGTCGACCTTGCCAACCGGTTGATATGCGCCTTTGACAACCTCTGGACGGTCGTTCTGCGATTGCGAGGGTGTGGAGCGGGTGGAATCGTCCCTTCCTTTGGCGAGCTCGGCCATGTTGACTTTTGTGGGCTTATACGCAGACCCGACTTTCTCTAGTTGTGACCTAGTAACCTCTGGAGCGTCAGGACCCCAGCCATCAGCGTCCTCATTTCCCCCTGCCGCAGGTGCTCTCGAGCGCCCTAAGGGATTGAATCCTGTGCTGCCGCCTCTGACTGTTGTTGGTGTGAAAACAGGTTTCTTGGATGCGACTGGAGGCGGGCCGCCTGACGACGGAATGTCGGCACCTCCCGAGTACTTTGCGCCTGACGCATCAGCCACCTTCTGGATAATTCTCTCTGGAGTAAGGTCTGCTTCTGATCGAGCGGTGACCTGGACATGGTAGCCCTGTCTCTAGTTAGCATAACTACAAGATATTCTCAGGCAATTGACACACATGAAGAAGCTTGGAAACAGCACCGAGATGGCTGCCAAAGTAGCCTTTTGTCCTCTCTGGTACGCCTTCGCCACACTAAATTTATGATTAGTAGGTCCTTCGACAAAGAGCATAGATCAAGCATACCCAAGCAATCAGGACGTTCTTAGGCAACGACGAGTTCGGGTCCTTGACCTTGACGAACGCAAACTGGATGCGGCCATCTGAGAACTCGTCTATCAGGTCAAGTAATTCACCCTCTGTAACTGTCAGTATTTCCTTGCATCGAGAAAACCGTGTCCACTATGTTAGTAGTGGCGGTGAGCTGAAGCCTGACTTGGGATGACTCCGTGCTCAGCGTCACGACAGCTGCCCAACGCATCGAGACCCTCCAATCTGGCCTCCAGGCAGCAATTGAGTGCCCATGAATCGATATGACATACCTCCAGTGCTCTGCACCTTCAAGACGCTCTCTTTCCCTCCATCATGCTGAAATGCGCTGACAAGTGGGGCAGTAACAGCAAAGACAGCCCATTGACCATATGTAGGCGAGCTCGCCTGGGGACCGGATGGCGGCGGAGTATTGATGACATTCTGGTAGCTGCGAGTGATGTTGGGACCATTCGTGGAGGTGTTAAGGGACGCCATGGTGAGATATGGGTACTGGAGGAGCTATGCAGTGAAGTGCTGGAGAAGGAGGTAAGGAGGGAGGGAGAAGAGAACAGGACAGTTTATGTTGTTCTCTCTATGTGCGCAGTGTGTGTGACAAGCTCTGTGTGGAGTGCTCGTATGGGAATGCGTATGCGTATAGTGGGTTATTATGTACAGTTGGGCAACGTAGTGTACACAGCCTCTCGCAGCACTGAAGGCCTACCGCCAAGCTTGTCCTTCGTCATGGCCGGCCCATGCGCGGCATTCGGCAGAACCCCGAGCTTCTCAGGCAGCTACTCGCCTCACTTGCTGGTTGGCTGCGAACCTTCGACCTCAGCACCTGAACATCTCAAACATCTTGAACTCCCACAATATCTTCATCTTCAGCCTGCACAACACTTTCCAATATCACAAATCTCCAAGGATATCTCTCGACAAGCTGTCTTATTGTGCAGCAAACTGTTGACCTCGAATCTACCTTCGTTTGTATCTTTCTAAGGCTAAACATCCCTATCCATACTGGAATCCACATCCATCAACACATGTGTGTAGCCTGTTGCGCATCGTTGGTGAAGCTCTTGTGAGCTTCGCCAGGGGAAGGCAGAGCTGCCATGTACGAGCGCGAGTCGAGCGTAGCTTCCTCGGTCGATTTTTACGAATCTGAAGGGACGCTGAATGCTCCCACAGGCCAGATGCCGAACGATGCATCAGTCACAAAGCGCAAGGCAGAAGACTTGTCTTCTGTCGCAGACAAGAAGCGCAAGCTAGATACAAATGTCTCTCCTTTCGTCTCAACCAAGTTGGGACATTGTGCAGGGCTGCCACCAGCCGTGTGGCAGCATATCTTTTCATTCTGTTCACTTGCAGACCTCGGTCGGTTGATTCAAGTCAATCGATCTTTTCATTCCTATCTTACAGACGTGTCTAACGTCTCCCTGTCAAAACCAGAGCCTGGTTGTCTGCATCTCCTAAAGTCTGAAGCTATTTGGGCCTCTGCCCGCAATGCATATAACTCAAATGCGCCGAAACCCCTTCTGGGTCTTACTGAACTGCAGATGTGGCAGCTTGTTTGGTCGAAAAGGTGTCAGTTCTGCAACAAGCTCGACTCTTCTATTTATGGTGAGAAGATATGGCAACAAGGCCCAGGTGAAGCTGGTGTTCGCACTATTTGGCCATTTGGCATTAGAGCATGTGGACCTTGTCTGATGCAGCAATGCCAGACAGTGAGTTGCAAGTGAACGACTCTTCTCAGTTGCTGACTCTTCTAGGATGCGAGTCTCCTCTTCTCTACCGCCTCCGCACTTAGACCTGCATTACCATGTGCGTTTATCACGAACGACTACAACTACATCCCTGCGTACGCTTTACAGTCGACAACCATGCCTGTCCATGTCGAAATAGGCAAATACTACTACAAAAACCATGTGAAAGACATCACACAAGAGCTCAATGAAGCGCTCGCTCTCGGTTCTGCAGCAGCTGAGGAGTGGTCCAAGGGTCTTGAGGCTAGAGGGAAGCAGCGTATGAGAGCGGCCGAGTCGTGGGAGCGCTGGTATGTCAAATTCAATGACACAAAGCGTATGGCTTCCGCTGCACCACAGAAGCTGTCTAAATCTCCAAAGCACCAAACAGTGTCCCCCATTATTCATGCACCTGTCCCAGCAAGTAAGTACCCTTCAACTGTTTCGAAAGCTGCCATGCATAGCGGCCGTGTCAGATATTTCACACATACCCCTCCGATGCCCAACCTAACAGCTACAGCTCCAACCACACACTATGCACATCAAAGGCCCCCAACTATCCCTCCACATGTTTTCACTCCACAACCTGTGCTCACGGGAAGCGCACAGCCAAACCAGCAAAGGAACCTCCATGACGCCAATGAGGCCAAGGCAACCCGGAAATCAGATATTGAGCGTCGGTGTCAGCAAATGAATCCACCTATTGCTCCAAACATATTGCGCCACATGGATGCTTTCAAAGCAGCTATCCAGATATCTCAGCCAATGAACGACTATGCGTGGAGCGTTTTGCAACCTCGCCTAATCGCCAACTTGCCTGCTGCCCAACAGGCCGAGGCTGACCACGTGTCTCGTGTAGCCTTGCTTCCAACAAAAACTACGGACCGTCGCCACCAGGATGTCAACTCAAAAGAAGCAAAGGAAGCTATGGACCGGGAGTGGGAAGAATCCCAACGTCCGATCCGTGACAGGCTGAGTAGTATTGCTGACGACTTCATCAATCGGAGCTGGGACCACGGGAAATCACTCACCTACGAAAACAGTCCCAAGTTCGCTGCTGACCTTCTCATCCACGTAAGAAAAACCTACTATGACGAGATGAATAGGTCGATAGCTGCGCTGCAGACTTCGCCAGGGCAAGAGCCTTCAGATCACAAGCCACACTTGGTACTGGAGAACATGAAGTGGGTATACGATAACAAACTCAAACCCTTGACAGAACAGTACCGTCGAGAGTTATTCCTCTGCCACGGAAATGATTGCGAGAGCAACACCCGGCTCTATGGATTTGAGGGTGTTGTTCAGCACTATGGAGCTAAGCATACCGCAGCGTTCAGTAGTGGAAATGTTATCGTCGCATGGAGAGAAGCAGAATGGCCAGAGGAAACACCGTTCCACCCGGATCCTATCTCAGTGAAACATGCGCCCCAAACATCATCTAACGCAACAGGTTATGGTGGCTTCTATGGTGGCTTCTCTCGAGCAGGAACATCCACTCCCCATATGCCAACTCACATACCCCAAGCAAGCCCAGGTCCTTACCAGTATGCTGGCTATAATGGTCCTTTCGCTCCACCCCAGGTACCGTACGACTACAGCCAGGTCTATGGTGTTCCAACAGAGGGGCATCCATATCAATCGATGGGCCCTCCTGGTTATGGCCCTCATCCAGGTCATCCTTCATACATGCCTTCTCCCGCTATGATTAACCCTGCTGTGGCCCCACCTCCTGGTATACCCGTGTCAAGCCATGTTATCACCGAGCCTGTATCAAACGGTAACGAGGATTCCAACCACAGCACAGCTTCATTTGACAAGGAAGTAAGTACCATCATTGGAATGGCTCAAGAAATGTGGAAGCAGACCTCGGGGATAAAGGACATGCCCAACAGCCTTCGGATTTATGTCTTGCTGCATCGCGTCATATCCAAATTCCATGTTGAGTTCAATTACGAGCCGAATTTGAATCACTTCCTTGGTGCACTCTCTAATCACGAGATATCGAAAGCACTTAAGAATGCACCGGGGCTGTCTTGTAAAGCCTGTCAGCTCCAGTCTGCACAACATCTTACCGGTGCCTACTACTCAAAGCCGGAAGAAAGGAGAACTTACACTGTTTTGACTTTATTTTCCCATTTCCGGTCCCAACATCTGGTGGCAAATCCTTCAGGAATCGGCTATGGACAAGTTTCTACTACCCTGGACTGGAAAGAGGATATGATCGAGCTGCCTAGTGAGCGCTTTATTTCGGGCCTCATTCATGCTCCGGGCATGGATGATGAGAAACTTCTAATGATAGCGACCACTTTCCCAAGCCTGTTCCCCTTACCTCTGCCAACGATCGGCAGGATCGAGGATGATGAAACGACGTCGCCTGCGTTGTCCGGATTTGCAAAAGACACTCTTCGTGCAAGTGGCACTCCAGGCTTTTCACTAGACAGGTCCGGCCTATCAAACGTTAGGTCGACACACACTGCTTCACCGCGGCCTTCCAAGCGAACCGACGACGAGTGCAATTCAGAAAAACCAATAGCTGTTACCGACCAACTAGATCAAGCACCAAGCCTAGGAGACAGAAAGCGTTCGCATCGCGATAGTCCCACATTTGAGCGGCGAGAGCGCTTTTATGGCGAACCGAGATACTACGTAAGTGACTTTTAGTTCTGCTTTGTCAAACCATATGTTGACAAGCTGCGGTTAGCTACCCAGAGAGCAACAAGATGATACATATCCTCGTCCTGGAGCAATTGTTGAGTATGCCACAAGCCCTCGGTTGTTTCACACAGGCCCTGTCTATGATGAGTACTCTGGACGTCGTACTGGGTTTCGAGAAACTGAGCGCTTCTACCCGCCGTCAGAGGAAATTGTCTACGCAAGGCCACATGAAGGAGGCCATAGTCGACAGTACAGCTCTCATTTACGCCAAGTTAGGTATGCTGAAAACGATGGTCAACGTCTCGAGTACCATTATGCAGCCGAAACCCGACCACGCGAAGCTAGTGGGCCTCTAGGACAATCAGCGGCAGATCGCTTTCTCGAAGAGCTCGTGCCCGAACAGCCTCCTGCAAACGAGCTACAGCCCCTACCACCACCACGCCCGGACTCAAAGCCTTCTATTTCAGCACAGGAAGATGATAATGGCTCTCGTTACACCCCTCCACCACCAAACCCACCCCTTGCAAGTGAATCTGAAAGCCAGCACCACACCCTTGTTGCACCACAGCCAGCGCCGTCAACCGTCTCAAATCAATCCCGGTATGAAGTCCCTCCGAATGGCCGCCATATCCCTACACCCGACTCAGTAGGTCCTCCTCGTCGACCTGCTCCACAACGCCGGAGGGATCGCCCGCATGAACACCGGATGCCGTCCCGTTATTATCGCTACATGAGTGTTGCCGCCCGCGACGACCCCTACGCCCGCGCACCAAGTATCACCCGATCTCAACGTAGCAGATACGAAGAGCAACGCCGGCGTATCGACGAAGCAGAAACGCCTCAACCCACCACAGAACAGGATCGTACCTACGAACCAATTTACTCGCGGGATCACAGTGTTGACCATGTATCCCCCGAAGAGGCCTTCTACCCGCCCAGTCGTCCACCGCCACGTGATTATGTCTCAATTCAGGACCGCACACACCACTTCTCTCCGCCCCGCTATCACCGATATGATGAACCTCGAGGCCCGCCACCACCAATGTACTACGACGATTATGGCCAGCCAGAGTACGAGATTGTACGTGTACGTAGTGGTGACTATCGTCAACCTCGTCCATACATGAGCGATTATCGTCAGTCCGGACCTGCACGTTATGAGCCGTACCATGACGCCTACATGTATGAACGTCCCTCGCATCAAAGATATAGCAATCGTCCTGGAGAGTACGTCTATCATGGGGATAGAGAGAGAGAACGACCGCTACCGAGACGACCGGTGGACGAACCTGAGGCGGAGCCTCTCGAGCCGCCGCCAGTAGGCATAAAAGTCGAGGTTGCTACACCTGCACCCATCCCTGAGGGACCCTAGACCTCAATTATGGGCGTTCTCACCATATGGCTTCCCTTGGGACTTCTTCTATCTTTTGTTGTTCATCGAACATATATAAGAATTTGCGTCTGTACATGTACCACAACTTATGACCTGTAGCATCTTAGCAACAAACGATTAAAGGCTAGCAATTTACAAACACTGTCTAAATTTTCTAAGAAGGGACGGGTGGCAATTCATTAGTTATTTTATAACAGAGGCGTCCTACTATGATGTGCCAGTAGCGAGCTACAGCGCCTCAGGTCAACCCAATATGTCTGGGGTTGGTATCTATCTGGAAATGTGCAGAACTCCACTGTAGGTTAACCGAGTGGATCCAGAAGGCGTGTTTGTAAGCTGCGATAGAAAATTGTTACCAAGAAATGAGTAATTCGGCGCTATCCTGATGTGCTCGACCTCCGAGGTTCGCTCGGCTGCGGCTTTCGGATCTGCCAGAACTGAAATGCATGGCGGCATGGCTACACCACTCTTGAGGAATCGGTAAGCATGTTCCATCCACTTCTATGCATGTGCTTGGTCTTCGCTCTTCCATACATGATCATTCGTCCCTGCATCTTTGAGCGTCTTGAAGTAAAAGATTTTACGCTTTTCCATCAGCGCGGGGTTGATTCGACTGCAGGGCTTACTGTGGTCCTTGCACGTAGCACTATCGAACGTTACTCAATCATCAGCACTTAGTAATATACTCGCGTTAAGATTCTTTGAGAAGAGGGTGGATATAACCTCGTTACAAACGGAAAGTTTAACTGCTTTCACGCTTTTTTACAAGTTGTTCAGGGTTCCGCCAGCAAAATGACGAAACGAGCGTCCAGTCAGGCCTCCAACGAGGAAGAGTTGGTGCACGAGGTACAGCAAGACGTCGATGATGCTTCAATGCTCTCAGAAAGAGATGAACTGGAAAAAGAATGGAAGAATGGTATCAGGATGAAGGTCGATCTGCGCTTATGCAGCATCGCTGGACTTCTTTGCAGTCTCAACCTCCTAGACAGCGGCGTCATCTCTTCCGCGTCCGTAACCTCAATGCTCTCCGACCTCGAACTGGATATCGGCAACCGCTACTCCGTATCGATTTTTATCTTCACAATTGCAAGCATCGCATTCCAGCTCCCGTCCACAATCGCTGTTCGCACCTTTGGCCCCCGCATCTGGTTCTCCTTCATCACTATTTGTTTCGGTATCATCACTCTCTGCACCGCATTCGTGCAAACATGGCGACAAATGATTGCCATGAGAATTTTGCTTGGTATTGCGATGTCTGGCGTCTATCCGGGCCTTACCTATCTGTTGAGCGTATGGTACACACGTAAAGAGCAGCAACTCCGTTTCGCGCTCATGCAGAGCGGCGAAGTGATTGTGCTAGCAACCGGTAGCATTGTGAACTATGGGCTCAACCAACTTAATGGATCCGCTGGGCTCAAAGGCTGGCAGTGGATGTTCGTTGTGCAAGGTGCCACCACCGCGTTCCTCGGCATCCTGACATACTGGTGGATGATTGACTTCCCGGAGACAGCGCATACATCTTTCTACTTCTTGACCGAATCTGAGTCTCGTATCGCTAGCTTGCGCATTCAGCACGACCGTGGCGATTCTAAAGCCGACCCCTTTACATGGAAGAAAGTCCTAATCCACGCAAAAGATACCAAAATTTATGGCTTCTGCACTCTCTACTTCCTGCAAAACCTGGTATCAACATCCATGTCATACTTCCTGCCTATCATTCTACAAGGTGGCATGGGTTTCAATACAGGCGAGTCAATCCTTTTGAGCGCACCACCATACTATTACGCAGTCATTCCTGCCATCCTATCGTCTTATGTGGGCGACAAACTGCAGCTTCGTGGTCCTGTCATCATATTCAACTGCATCACACTGATCGTCGGATTTGCGATGCTGGGCTTCACCAATCAAGTAACTGTACGTTTGATAGGTACGTATCTCGCCACTGGCGCGTATGTAGCGAACTGGGCAGCGATGGCGACATACCAAGCGAATAATATTGTGGGACAGTGGAAGAGAGTCTTCACGGCCGCCGCTGTGACGGCGTGCAATGGAGCAGGCGGTATTGCTGGAAGTTTCATAGTGCGGCAGCAAGAGAGTCCGAGATATCTGACTGCGGTGTGGGTATCAATTGGCAGTCATGTCCTGATTATTGGGATGATAGGCTTATTTAGCGTTTACTTCTATATGGCGAACCAGAGGCAGAGTAGCGCGAAGAAAGTACTGGAGTGTATGGACGGATTTAGGTTTACGTACTGAGATTTGAGTGGGTCTTTTGTAGCGAAAACAGTATATGGATGATTAAGCATGAAGACCATCGTCATAGTATGATAGTCTCCTAGCTGTTCGTTAAAATTGAAGTTTCTAATACAGAAGCATAGGGAGAACTTAAAGCTATAGCGGAAGTGACACTGAGATTGACCAGAGCTCGCGGATTTGAAATTGATGGTTGCAGACTAGGCAAAGGCGGAATAGATAGGCCAGGCGGATCACATAGGAGAAATGCACAGAAGGTGGCCAAAGCCACCCCTAAACATGTCTCTATTTCTACTTTCGCCTTGACGGAAAAACCACAAAATTCGTAAGCAGACAAAATCAATTAGAAGCGAGCAGTACTACTATTCTAAGTACATGCTGAAGCTCCCCTGGCTGATGAGGAGGCTTTTGCCCGAAGAGCTCACTCGTTCATCACACAAGGAATGCCCACTACGATGATACACCGTCATCATAGCCCATAGCTAGGCATATCCCCTATGCCCTAAAGGAGGCCTGATGAGCGCTCAATTCTCGTTCTTCAGGCAAGAACGAATTCAATCAATCTCATGGGACATCCAAGGAACTAGCCTGTGGGCCACGCTGGATGATCAACGCGCCCAAACTTAGCGGTTTTCGATGTTCTCTGGAAAGACGCTCATAAAGCTTCGGAGACCAGCTATAAGGTAGGTAGGTGGGAAGGCTTAGGTGATCATAGTGAGTCGACGGTAGAACTTTGAGGTTGAGATTGGACAAGACTTGGAATGGAAAGTTTAACTAAATTACACATAGTGTGCTAAAGAAAAATAAACAATGGTAACAGGTGTATCCGCATTCCGCCAATTTCCATAAGCAAAGAAAAAACCTTCTAGTGCTCGTCAATGTGCCCATCCAAGCTGGCCCTCATCCGCGGCTTTCCCACGTTTTCCGTATTGCTGTGTAACTCTTCATCAGCCCCTTTCTTGTATTCCACCTCAACCACGTACTGAGGCTTAGCAGCATTCCTCGGCACATTCACAGCAGTCCAGACAACACTCGCATCCTTCCTCACACACGAAACAACAACACAACACTGCCAAACAACTGGCCAGGCATCCGCGATCCTTCTTCTGCTTCGGTGGGGGCGCTTGTTGGTATTGCATTGGGGCTTGCTGATACTGCATTGGGGGCCCTTGGTTATAGCCTTGTTGATATTGCCCCGGTGGTGGGCCATACCCCTGAGGGGGCCCATAGCTATACAAAAAGTTAGCAAAAAATCTCGGGGTAAATGAGTGAACCAGGGGATTTGTAGAAAAGGAAACGTACGATTGCTGAGGGTACTGAGGCTGCTGGCCGCCCTGGTAGTATCCTTGTGCCGACATTATGGTGGTGTATACTCAATTGATCGTTAGAATCGATGATTCTTTGCTTCGTAACAAGACGTTCAAAAGCTATCGCGAGAGCTGATTGGTGTCAAGTTTTACTTTGCAATGTGAATGCGCTGCGTTCGTTCGATCTGCGATCCGATAGTGATGCAATAGCGCAGGAGCACGGGGAAAGTCCTGGTAGCCAAGCTTTCGTGTGTGCTGGGCAAAAGCTTAGGAGACAATCTGTCAAGCTGTACAGGCAGAAGTTGGCTGAAAGGATGTGCAATAACGAGGGTCGTGATATCCAATGTATGAGAGGTGAGGCTCGAGCAGATAGGAAGCAAGTGGATCAAGAGTAGAGAGCTTGAGTGTTTTAAAGGCGATCGCTCAGCTGCCCTCGGTGTGGAGCGGAGACGCATCATTCTGGCCCAGGGTTGGTCACATTGGGCGCACATTAGCCACACCCTTCACCCTTGCCCTTAGCCGTATTGTAATTGGCGCAAATAACGCCGGCTTGTAGGTATTCGTCACTATTGCTGCGCTAGCATTGTGGCTTACACCCTTTCAAATTCTTTTCTAGCCCATTCAAAGAAACACCGAGGAAGACATGTGAGAGAGCTGAGGCGCAGGATACCCAACGCTTGCGAAAGATCGTTCATTGGACATTTGTAGCGTGGATGTTTCGTCATGATTTGTACTTGGATCGCGCGGCACAGTCAGCCACCGATAACCCCACTGATGCGTTGATGATAAGCTTCTGTTTCACTTGGCGAAAGCTTAGTTTTACAAGGATAAGGACACCGCATGTTCAAACCGTTAGCAGTCATCACAATACTTTATCTGTGAAATATTGATGCTGTGGTTTCTGCCATTCTCATAGTCTTTGATAGCCGTTAAAGAACACAATTGCGCAAAGGCCAGAAACTGAGTGATTTTCTTATCGAGAAGGTCCGAATATGCATAGCTCGTGTTGCCTCAGCCCATGCTATCGTCAAGTGACAAGCTCAGGGTCCCCCCTCCCCCCGAGACGCATGTTCTCAAATGCAAATTACAACAAATCTACATAACAGCACAACCGACGCAAATGCAATAAGAGCAAATGCCCTTTCAGACTAAAACAATATAGTATGTCCCAGCAATGCTCATCCTCAGTGAAGCAAGCCAAAACTAAGATAGAATTATTCACATGCGTATGCGCAATGAGTATGCCAAACAATCCAAGCCAGGTTACAAGCAAAGCAATAAGTGGTCAGTATAAAGTGAACACTCAATTAAAAGCCGAAGGGGTTTTGGGGGGCTGTAGAGTGGTTAGTAGAGCATTAGCGATGTGCAGGGTGGCGAAAACTTACTAGCATTAGCAAGACTGGCTTTACCCGTTGGCTGAGGTGCCAGCTTCTTTGCAGACTGTACTCCAAATCGGACAGCCGGTGCAGGACCAGTCTTCTGCGGTACCAGCGGCTGCGCTGTGGTCATTGGTGGCATCGGCGGCATCGGTGGCATCGGCGGCATCGACGGCATAGGTGAAGGACTCTGCCCAAACCCGGTAGGCTGAGGCTGGAGAGCAGGCGGAAGAAACTGATTAATACCTGTGGCCTGAGGATTGAGCGCCGATGGCTGGAATGGGGTATATCCGGTGGGCTGGGGTTGGAAAGCTGGCCGTGGTGGGTCTGCAAATGGGCTGCCATTACCAAAGCTTTGTTGGAAGCCTTGTTGAAAGCCTTGCTGGCCAAAGCCGGTTTGCATTGGCTGCTGAAAGCCAGTAGGTTGTGATTGCTGGAATGGTGTGAAACCGTTTTGTGGCGGTTGTTGGAAGCCTGTCGGCTGAGGTATGAGCCCGTTCTGTTGGAAGTTGTTGTACCCAGGAGTTTGTTGTGGGAAGCCAGTCATCTGCTGTTGCATCCGCTGCATATTCAATATATTCTGCTGCTCGTTCAGACTTTGTCCAGGAGGGGCCATCTGTGGCATGGCTTGGTTGCCTTGGTAGCCTGTGAGCTGGGGCATAAGAACTGGTGGAGGTCCGAAAGCACTGCTCTGTTGCGGGTTCTGCGGCGCAGAGGATGATCGCTGTGGTGGAGGTGCAATAAGGCCACCAGGACCAGTCTGCTGAGGAGCTTGAGGTCGCATGCGGGGGGGTGCCATACTCTGAGGCTGTGTCATCGCCTTGATAGCAGCAACTTGATCAAACAAAGACATTGTGGCTCCAGTCGGCTGTGGCTGTTGGATAGGAGCGGGTGTGGGCTCTGCAGGAGCTGGTGCTGGTGCCTGGGCTGGAGCCGGAGCCGGAACCGGCGCCTTTGGAAGTTCTTCAGGCTTTAATGCGGGCATGTCAAGCAGAGAAAGATCGTTCATTGAGCCAGTAAGAGCAGGTGGTTTCGGTGCAGGTGGCGCTGACTGAGCAGGAGGTGGGGAAGCTGCTGGTGGGGGCGCTGCTGGCGTTGATCTCGTAGGTTTAACGTCCCATGCATTATCATCGAACCCACTGGATCCCTCTGTCTCCTTTTTTGGAACAGGTGCAGATGCCAGGGGGGTTCGTGTCGCATCTACCGGCTTCTTGACCGCCTCATCTGACTTTTGCTCGAATGCCTTTGGATCAATCTCATTGTTCGTCTCGACTGGTGGAGCTGGGCGTCCTTTCCGGGTGTTATTTCGTAATGTACCACCTGGACCAGAGAACAGGCCTCCAGAACCACCTTCTGTGCTCGCTTCGCCAGTGTTACGATTGTACTGGTTATCAAGGTGTTTCATTACGCGGAGGATATCACCTTCCTTCAGTCCCAGTGTGCGTAGTAGCACTGCCGTGATATCGGGCAGATTCTCCTCACCCATCTGGTCTTTCTCGAAAGCCTGGGCGTAGTGCTCGCAAATCTGAGGATTGACACCACATTTCAGGAAGAAGTCGAACCAATCGTAGCTTGGCTTCTTTTGAACCGTGATCCCGGGCGATGAGGTCGAGGATCGGTCGTTTGCGCGAACAGGGACTCGCTTTTTAATTTCTGAAAGTGGTTTATCGTCATCTAACGACTCACCTGTGACCTGCTCAATATATTCTAAGTCTTCGACTGACATTTTTGTGACAGGCACAGCAATCTTAACGCCATTGACTTTATGCAAGTGAATCTTGCCTTCTTTGAGAAGTATGAACTCGGCCTCGACTTTGAAAGAGCCTGATCGATCGGTCCAAGTGCGGAGTTTGGCCGGGTCTGTATTTTTGTTAGCAGAGTTTAGAGAAGGATTAATTGAGACCCACTTGGCTTGGATGAAGATTTAGAAGACGAAGTCTTAGACGATGAGGACTTCGAGTCTTTGATGGAGCTATCGCGCATGCTTGATCTCTGTGAAGTACGACGATGGTCAGAGCTTATTTGCAGAAGACTAGAACCACGGGCGGGTAAAGGTAGACCGGGTCCTACCTGGTCATTCCGTGCATCACTCTTTGGTCTATCTCGTCTCGCAGCTTGACGAGCCATCTCCTCTTCCTCACGCCTATTCTGGGCTACAACCGATCGGCCGGCATTTGTTCCGGATCGAGCGATACCTGAAGGAGTCGAAATAGGGGCAGTCTCTGTGATCTCGACATAGTTAGCTGGTACAACACCCTCCTTGCCATTCTTCAACCGTCGAACCTTCCACCACTCATCGCTGGCAGAATCGTCGAGGATTAGAATCTCGTCACCCAAACCAACTGTAACCTCGTCATCACCCTGAGCTATGAAGTCGAAGAGCATAACTCCCTTCTTCTGCACATTCGAATGTCCAGAGCCAGCAGCGATAACCTCACGCAGGCCAACACCCTTGGCGGCACCTGCCAGCTCTCCAAGAGCCAACATAATTTCTGACGCTGTATCCTTGGCACCACAATGGAAATCTACGCTCTTGCTGGGTTGCTTGAGTTCCATAAAAATGCGCTTGCCCTCTTGGGAATAGTATTCCATTTTGTCCGCTGACCACTCCTCTTGTGGCCCATCACGCGACTTCTCTGGCGCGATCATAATCATGCCTCTTGGAATGTTAATGCCCAACGTGATGGGCATCTTCTTGTTCTTTCCAGGCTGAGTTATATACTCGTAGATATTGTAAAGATGATAGCCAGAGCCTGAGAGGGGTGTGTAGGGCGAATTATCTCGCGGCGGAGGATCGTACACATCGAACGAAACGCTTGGTGCTGGAGGTGACCTGATCCGATCCGGCGAAGGCGAGCGCGCAGAGGCTTTTTGCGGTTCAGGCAAGAAAGATTGAGAAGGAGGTCGATTTGGCAGGCGAGGTGGTGGCGCTTCTTCATCAGATTCTTCCTGAGGGAATTGCACTCGCTTTCTGAGAGCCGAGCCCACCTTTGGTGATGGGGAAATGGTAGAGGAGGAAGCTGTTTGCTCGGAATTTTTCTGAATAATATTTGCAATTTCATTAACAGAGTCCTGGTGTGGTGGCCTGTCCAGTGCTGGTGGATCCTGCTCATCATCTGGTTCGGGGACTACAGGAATGGCACGGCGAGGAGGGAGCCCTGGTGATGTGACTGCTGCTGCTCCTCCTCCTTTAATGAGCTCAATGTAGTTGGCGGGAGCGAAACCGTAATCGCCGCCGAAGCCCACAAGGGACCAGTCAGGATCTGAGACGTCATATACATCAAGTATGACCTCTTCCTGAAACGACAGCTCCTCGTCGGTTTGACGAGTGTAGTTGTAGAGAGCTTTGGCTTGCGAAACAGGTTCAGCCTAGTGAAGCGTCGTCAATCGCTATCGGATTTGTAGAACAATATGCTTGTGACATACCTTCTCGATATAGTTGTTCGGAATGAGACCTTCAGGCTCCTCCTCTTCTTCGTTGTGGCCCTTCTTCTTGGCCTTCCACCAGTCATCATCAGCAGACTTCTCTAGCACCATCAATATGTCGCCCTCAGTCAGTGCGATTTCGTTGTCGCTCTGGGGCACATAATCGTAAAGTGCGCGATATATGCCGAGGAACACCATTGTGATGTTTGGTGGTGCGGCGCACCTTCTTCGAGAGTATGCGTATGATTAGGTGGTATACGGATGACGATGGATGGCTGTGAGGCGCATGAGCTCGAGCTCGGCGGAGGGCGACGGGGGTTAATGTTATACCTCGAGGGGCTGGCAGGGGCAAGCTGGCCGAGGACTGTGTGAGGTCAAGCAGCAACTGGAGAACACAGATACACAGAGCAGATATTAATGTGATTGTTTGGCGGAGTAAGACCAAACACACTTGTGGGTATGGGGGAATGCTCGTGCTGTGTTGTCGCGCAGGTGAGACACTTTCGTCGACGTCCAACCCAACGGCTGAGAGACCGCACTGACCATTACTGGCCTGCGTCTGGCTCCACAATTTACGACGTCAACGTGCTGCCAACCCACACTTGTCAAGCTTACCTTTTGTTCCACAGATGACGGGCTCAGTCTACGGCTCTTAGTCTTCAACCCTTAAACAATATGTCACTTTGCACAAATATCATTGTCTGCTTGATGCAAACCTTTCAAACAATCGCTGCCTAACATCCTGGGTGATGGCGATTGAGTGTTCACAACACCAGCTATACTGATTTCAGTATATCTTGCCGATTGTGCTGTGAGTATAGGCAGAGCTACCTGTCAAGTTACAGAGAAAGTAGGCTGCGAGTCCGCAACTGTCAGATATCAGGCACACATGGGTACTTCCATAACTTCTGTCAATCTACAAATAGCTCAAGGAATACAGGCAGATTTGTTGAAGTTGGGCTCTTGCAGAAATCTATAGAGTATCTCCTGACTGTATCGTTTGCGTCAAAATAGGGGGTTATTACAACCGAGCTATTATGCCCATTTGAAAGGCTTCTGTAAATGTGCTATAGGTTTTTGCGTTTGTGCAATCGCAGTGTTGAAAGAAGGAAAATTTCCTGGTGCGGCATAAGAAACAATGGTTGAACTGTAAACTGGCATATTCGGCAACCTTGTGTTTTTCCATTCGTTTCATAGCAGAGCCATGTATGGCTTGTGGCTTGCATTCATCCACCGCAACAGCCACCATTCTCTTTCGGTACACTACTTCTTCCCACCCGACTTCCATGCCGAACTTCTACTCTTCCTTCCGTTCGGACCCTTCTTGTTCTTATTTGCACCCTTGAACTTCAGTCCACTCTTGCCTTGTCCCTCAGTCGCGCGGTGCCCCTCAAATGTGAAGCTCTCTCTGATCTTCGCCGCACCACCCTTACCCAGCATAGCCTTTGCACGACCCTGTTGCGACTTCTCTTCAGCAGAGAGCTTCTTCTGGTACGCTCCCTTCTTTCCTGCCCGCTCCGAAGATGGTGCAGGACCCCGAGGCTTGTCCTTCTTCTTCTCCGCTCTGCATCGTGTGACACGGAGGATGCGGGGGAGCATGGGTGGGAACTTCTTCTCGTTGAGTTGAAGGGCAGCCTCAACGCCGTTCTCATCTGTGAACTGCACGTAGGCGAAACCTTTGCCAATGCGAGTCTGCGCATCTCGAATGACACGCACGTTCTCAATCTTGCCACACTTGCCAAATTGTTGCCAGAGACCTTCCTCTATGTCGGCGGGAATCTTCTTCTTCTTACCTTCCTCTGGTTCAACACCTTTGCTCTCGTCGTCGACAAAGGGAAGATTGCCAACGAAAACACAACGCCGGTTGTCGACCTTGGTGGGATGCGCAACCCAGTCTACATGTAGGTGACGATTGAGTAGAACAGAACCATTCAGGCGCTTGACGGCTTCGCGAGCAGCGGTCTTGGTTGTATAAACGGCATAGGCGTTTGTAGATTTGGTCGTGGCGTCCATGATCTCTTTTTTCGCAAAGGCGGCACGCTTAGGCAACGAGCTGGAGAAAGCCGTAGAACGGAAGCGGATCGATTCGATCTTGTGTGGAGGGTTGTTGTCGGCCAGGTCAGCGATGAATGATTCAAGATGCTTCTTGAGCGCCTTCTCTGCGGACTTTGAGTTGATGCAATCAACTGATACGTTGCTAAGGAACACTGTGCGAGCGGCCTTCTCGATTTCTTCCTCGTTCTTGTCGTCCGTTTTAGCTAGAGACTCGTGTTGTGGAATCTCAAGTTTCTCTTCTTCTTCCTCGGCCACTTCTGTTGCTTCTGATGCGTCCTCCATATCATCGTCCTCTGTCACTGAAGCCCTTGTCTTGCGTTTCTTCTGCCTTTCCTCCTCTTCCTTTTCTTCCTCACGTGCCAACTTGCGCATGAACTTGTCCTCAATCTCTTCTTGACCGCCTCGTTTGCGCTTTTTATTAGGCTTGCCATGCTCGCCAGCCAACGCTGCTTCACGCAGCTTGGCCAGTTCTGCCTCGTTGTCAGATTCCTCAGATGATTCCTCATCGCTATCGGCCTCTCCATCACTGGAATCATCACCCTCCTCGGTAGCTACCTCATCTTTGATGTTGTCGTTGTCGTTTTCTTGTTCTTCTTCCTCTTCACTTGATTCCTCAACAGGCACCTTTACGCGCTTTTCTAGCTTCTGTTCATATCGCTGCTTTGGTGGCGCCTGCACTGGACCCAACTGTGTACATGATTAGCCATATGTCTTAAATTTTATATCCTCAGAAAAGTTCCGCACGTACACTGCTTGCAAATAGCGAACTCAGTGTAGGATCAAACACTGCTTTATTCGCTGTGATAGAGATTGGTGTATCCTTCGCTTTGGTCGTTTGCTTTTCCTTTGACTTGGCCATGGCGATGATTGCTTGTGATCTATTTGCGAACGAACAACAATCACGAACAGAAAGTTTCAGTGGAGCACTGGAATGGACCTCAAAGGTTGTACCAATCAGAGCGTGGCAGAAAAGCGGGCGGTGTGAGTCCCGGTGATACCCTGCAATCGGTCATTCGCGAGAAGCGCTGCCGGCAGTGGTCCTGCTCTGCCCGCAGCAGTGAGCAACTCTCAAGCTACATTCTGCTATACACTTACACTTCTCATGCTTTACGGAGCGACACACTCATCTTCAAATCTCAGAACGCCTTCCGTAACCTTTGCCACCCTGCGTTCACCCGCACCGTCCCAAGTAGTGCACTCGACGCCTGTGTCTCTCTCAACGTCCGTAGCGTTTTTGACTCTTCACCGCGTCCGGCGCCCTCCACGTTTCCCAGCGCTCCTTGTGTGTCGCAGACCTCAAGCAGCGAGGTCAGATACCTCAGAAACCTCATTGGCCACGAGTTGACGCACCCTTTCGCCGGGGCGCATTTGGTGCTATGAGCGCCCACAATGGAGCCACGATGGGCGCATCAATAACAGCGCCCACCACCAACAACAAGGATGTAGCACGCAACAACGTGACAAAACACACGGGTATTGTTACAAGAGCAACAGTAGGGGAGGACGAGCGGCGACAGCTTTCGCCAGCAACTACTCCTACACGCCGACCTGAAGTGGAGGAGCTGTCCCCAGTAACCCACCCAGGGCCTTCGACAGCACCCTCGACGATGATATCAACAATACCAGCACCTACCATAATCACCGCAGACTCAATTCCCACCGACGAGATCATGAGTGGTTTCGACGACCATGCCGATGACCGCTCCAGCAGCCTCAGCGAGCTTGGTGACGCATCTGATGTCGAGTCTGAACAACCCACACCAAGACCTAATGCAACGGCAGATCTGAACGATAATGATTCTGAGGCTGAGACAGAGCGGTTGGAAGAAACACCACGAAAACTTATGCGCACCGTGACGGATACGTCATTAGCCTCCGAAGCTCTGTACACACGAACACCGAGCAAGCTGATGCACTCCAAGACCATAGGACACGATGAATCCGCTCCACATACACCCTCAGATATTGCTGAAGATGAGACCATGGAAGACGAGACCATGGAAGACGCAGACGAAGCTCAGGATCCGTTGCATGCTCTTTCTTTAGCAGCTGCTTCAGAAGCTGCGAGCCTTGAGCTAACAGGAAGAAAAAGGAAGCGAATAAGCGCTCGTGCAACTCCTATCGATGATCAAGATGATGAGCCCGCACGAAAACGCAGTGCGTCTGCCAAAGCTACTACATACAACGGTGCAACAGAAGGTGTTATCGAGAGCTCAGAGCAAGTTGATGCGGAAGTAGAGCTTGATCATGCTGAGGATCGTTTGCAGGAACTTGTAAGGGAAGAAGTCGACCTTGAGGAGAGGCAGGCTGATCTCGCAACGGAGACTGTTAGCGAACTGGCAACCGTTGCAAAGCACACAAAACCTCGTAAAGGTGGCAGGAGAGGGAAGCGAAAAACCGAGGACTCAAGTTATGTTTATACGGAAACCCTTGTCACAACCGAAACTGTTGACGGTGATGTTGAGGGCGACGACAATGAGGAGGATAGTGCATCACTTGATGAAGAAGGTAAGATAAACAAAAAAGTATGCATTGGACATTACTGACAAGATATCACAGTCGCCAAGAAGAAGAGTGCAATTGATGAGCTTGCAAAGATCGAGAAGAAGTTCAAGCTCTTCCGCGAGAAGTAAGCTCATTGGCAAACAAAGCCAGGCCACACTTACTGACTGTCATAGGCTTTGCGACGAGCAGATCGCACAGTATGAACGTGAGCTTGAAATGCTTAAGCAACCCGATTGCACCCACCCGGAGTACCTTGCGATGGTTAAGTGTATAGACGATCGAAGGGCTGACAAGATCGAGTACGAAAAAACACTGCTTGAATTGAAGCAGAAAAACTTAGAGATCATAACAGCAGCGCAAAGACATCAGATGCACAGTCAATATTTCCAAGAGGTTAGACATCTGCGAGAGGACATCCTGGAGCAATGCAACCAGCGCGTTTTTGAGCTGCAGCGTGGCAGGCGATCGTTGGGCTGCGACGAGACTGAATACATGATCAAGCTTCCAGAAAAGCGATCAGATCAGATTCGGCACCAGACAGCATACAACCTCGAGGTCTCAATTCTGTCTGGCGTGGCCAAGTACGTTGGCTTTCCAGCTGCGCCAGACATCAGTGCTGCACGACCCACAGAGGTCGATGAGGATCTTCGGGCAATGAAGGTATGTTGATGTACAAAGATGCACGAAGGGCAGCAGCTGACTCGACGCTGCAGATCGCAACACGCCCCACGTTACCAGCGCCGCCTCCATCCTTCCGCACGTATAATCAGAGGACTACGGCAGATGAAGTTGCTGCAGAGAGCGAGTTTCTTGAGAGTACACCGTGGGCGAATCCAAGGCATCCTTCACATCAGGAAACTCGTTCACAGCAAGAATCCCGCTTTGCACCAGGGCAAGTACGCATATCCAATTATCAAACACCGGCAGGCCAGCGGCGTATCGTCGACTTAAATGCACCGAATGGCTCTGCATCCACTATCGAGGCCAACTCAAATCCTCCGTCCTCTAATGCACACAGAACCAACGGTCGGAAAGATGAATCAGAGTCGCCAGTTATGCAGATGAAAAGGCCACCAACCGAGTATACAGCGTATGCCGATTCGCCAGGCTCACATCCACGTAACGTAGGAGTTTTGGGAAGAGAGACCTACGGGATACTGTCAAGTCCGGCTACTCAACAGGCCGAGCCTCAACTGCATGAGCTGCCCACACAACGTTGGGGTGTCACTTCTGGCTCACCAGCCATGCCTCCTGCTCCACCCGGCTCAAGAGCACCATTGTCACAACGAAGCGGTCTGGGTATGAGTGTAGGCGGAGGCCTATTCGGGCGATGATAAACGTATTTTTCGACCTGTTGTACACGATAAGTTTGTTCGTGTTTGGCTGTGCTGTTCCACATATTGGGCAAGCGGCGCCCGGCGTTTCCTTTTGATATCCCTGCATCTACGCATTTGTGGTAACATCCGGCGAGTTGGTTTTACGAAAGGAAGCGATGCATATCATATCCTCATCTATCGGCGTTTGTGCATGCGGCTAGGTCTCCGCTTCAGCTCTTGTTATTGTACGCCCCTGGTTCTGTGTTAGAGAATCCTGAATATCATACAGGAGACATTCAAGGCACCAACTCGGGGCCTTGAAGCTTCCTTCACATTCAACTTCTCAATCTGTTACACCTTTATCGCTTATGATTCTCCCTCGACATGGCGCAGTGCATTTGACTGGGATTTTTTTCACAGTCTGTTGGACTATTGGGACGAACGTGGTCACCAGAGTTTATGCATGCATATACCCTCCTATGCCGCCAGTGCCTTTGAGAATGCGGTCATGGAACCAACCCCATTACAAGTCAGGCAATCACTGAAGAGCGGGTACAGGGCAACCGCCGATATTGCTAATTAATACCATGGAGTCTATATAATTGAAAGAGATCTACGAACCCAACTCAACAGCACCTTGACGCCCTCCCGGTCTTGATCATCATGTCACGTCAAATCCTATGCTCGTGACCGGCAAATCTATAGCCCTCAAAGAATCTTTCCTGGCAGACTGGAAGAAAGCCTTCATAGCAAGTCGACGCTCTTTTCAATAACGTGCATTCACAACCCTACTTGGTCACTCGACGTCCGCTGCCACTATCGCCGCTATTATTGGTGTCACGACGGACGAAAACAGCCCATAAGCCTGTTCATCAGGTTCATCACATTCTGTATCCTCCATCCCATCGCGTTTTCTACTCTGTTGCCAAGGGAGCAGAAGTTACTAACTGACTTGGATGTTGAAACTGCGGAGGTTATTTCATTGAGCAGATTGAGCGGCATTTGTTTCCAGGAGTCAGATAGACAGATCTTTATATTAGAGACAGGAAGCCATAGCCTCATGGCCCTCCTGTGCTTATTATGTTGTATTGTATTGACTGATATTTGTAGATTGTGAAATCTGGTTCTGTTAGAGACGGAGATAGTCTGATAAAGATGACTGCAAGGTGATTGTTTTATATGATTAGTATGGTTTGCAATCAAAGACAAGTGCAGGCGACTGTCAGCATTGTCTCCATTCTACCTGGAAAGCAAGTAGAGTTGAAAAGGAGGCCAAAAGTGGGTGAAAAAGAGCCACCCTGAATTCTATAGATGGATGAGAAAGGTTAGTCTTGACAGTCATATACAATGAGTGCTGTAGGCAATGCTCCTACTGTTATTGGAGTTGTTGCAGGGCATGGCTCTGTAAGGGACAGTTTACTGGCCACTGCAAGTTTCCTTGCACAAATTCAGTGTCATGCTTTTTCAACTCCTATCAGATGAGAAACTGCTGTGTGCCACCGACAGTTGAAGTGCGCACTTGTCGATCGTGCACCTTGAGATCAATGCAGCAAATGTGACCATCGCAGCAAGCTACGCATCAAAGCGCCCTTCGATGCGGTTTAAAGTTTCTGTTACAGACGATGATTGGTGCGTCACTCTGGAGGACCTCAGCGACATCGCGTGGCAGTGCTGATAGAGGACCTCCTTGGCGCACCAGCACCCTCGAAATCAGGCAAACGTTGCCCTATTAGAGGCCGCTCACCACACCCTCAATATGTCATTACATCCGCGACAAGGTCTCTCTGTCTCTCTCGCCGTCTCTTGACGACAATTTGATTGCCCTCTGGCCTTATTTCTATTGGATCGCGGTGAATTGACGGTGACGCTGGACGACTCGGCCCACCTTTCCCGACCCTTCACCGGCTGTCTGTACACGGGGACACCAAACTGGAGGACGTGGCTGCGGCTCTTTTATGTGATTTATCTGCGGGGCGGTGGACTGCAGTCAGACATATACCAATGCAGCTGTGTGCACACCAGACGCTCTGTGACTTTTATCCAAAACGACCGGCGAAGGCGGACGAGAAGGCGTTAGGCTGCAGCTAGGCGCTACTGAGCATCGGTAGGTCTCGGTCGTGTCATGTCTCACACTTTGCTTTCATCCAAGCTGCTTTCGCTACGTATGCAATCCTTGACTCGACTCTGGTTGTGGTTTTGTGTAACGAACTGGAGGCACCGGCATCATGGGAACCCTGATCAACGTGCTGATATGCAAAGTTAGACATGTCGCAGCCCAGAATGATTCCATCAGTCAATTTCAGTCCGGTAGATGGAACTGTAGGTACACCTTGCAATAAACATGTTCAGGTAGTGACTATCATAGGGGTACGAGGATCAGACAGCTCAATTCCAAAATGCCTACTTGCACGAATGGAACATCGCTAGTTCCAGAATGGCGATCGAATCCGTACCTAGCCCGACTAATAGTATGCACACCGTACGGACTGCTCCACCACCAAAGACTGCAACTCGTATGAGCTTCCAGCAATCTGACAGAAGCTTTTGTTATAGTAACGTTGATCCAAACCTGCAGGATCCTCGTTATCTTGCAACCCCAGAATCACAATCCTTCTCTACTGTTGGGAATAACTTGGAACCCATTGTGGATCCTCTCACTCGATTCTATCAGGGTGATGAGCCATGGAACCCAATGAGGTATTCCAATGCCAGTATCGGCCAGAACACTTTCAGTCAGCCTCAATATGGCTTCAGCCAGTACCGACAGAAGCCATGCTCAGAAGCTGGGAGCAACGTCCCCATCTCTGACTCTGGCTATCATACGCATCCCACCCAGTCTATCCTCAGCATTGACCCTGGTCAGGTCGAACAAGATCTCCCGTCAGACATCATGATGCAGACCAGAGCCTTGGACATGCGTTCTACGCCTACAGAATCAAAACGTATGATAAGCACAACATCGGATCAGAGATCTGTATCGCAGCACAGCAATCGTAGTGAAACACAAAGGCAACAGATTCATTGCTTAGAACCGGAATGTGGTGCAGTTTCGAAATGCAAGTCAGATCATAAGTACGCACCAAATCAACAGTGGAACACCTTAACAAATTGCTGACACTTAGCAAATAGGAAACACATGCTTAAACACAAGAAAGAATTTGTATGTGATGTACATGGGTGCAAGAGGGGCAACGATGGCTTCTCAACTGTCAATGATCTTGACCGCCACAAGAAGAGCGTACACAAGATCGGTATGGCCAATTCAAAGTCCTGGCAGTGCGCGGCCAAGAGCTGTACAAACAAAAAGAAAATATGGCCACGTCTGGACAACTTCAAACAGCATATCGAAAGAATGCACAAGGACGAAGATATGAACGGCTTGATCCAACGGTAAATACCTTTCTACATTCTCGGGACTGAAAATGATACTGACATCCACAGTTCAGAATACAATCCCCGAGGTGTGCAGGCTACAGTTCAACCGCTATCTGTCGACCCATCGCATCTACTTGCAGGTATGGGCCCCGAGACTGATCTAGCGACTGGAAGTCCCAACGACAGCATACTCTCTGCTGGTATGCATAACTCGGTGTACCCACCTTATGTGTCTCTCTACAGGCGCTCATATTCGGGTGCTTCCCAGACCTCTCCATGTGCGGATCCTCTTGACGTATCAATCACGCAATCTGACACAGCTTCCTTCAATTACGCAAGCGAAAACCTACCAATCAACCAAAGCTTCCTACGGCCAAGAGGGGATCTGCCCGAAAACCGATCCAGTCAACAAAAGTCACCGCATGTATTATCGACTAGAACAATGACAACCCCGATCCCTGAGCAAGGCTCCACGTACATCAAAGGTTCAAAGTTGGAGCTTCAGTCGTCGAATACACCCCAAACGAAATCCGAACAACAACAGAAACGACAGCAAGTTCTCGAAAAACTCTCGAAGCTTGACCTTGAAGAGATTTTGCTTCGTGTTCTTAGCGAACAGCAACAAGACAGCAGCAACAGCTCTTCTATGGTTCTGTCTGAGAACGAGAGGTTGCATGCGTCGCAGGCAATTGCAGATTTTGTCAAGCAAAGATCTAAGCTAACACGAACATCGCGACGCCGCTCGACCCAAGGGCATTTATCTGGCATGCATCCGTGCTATTACGAGAACTGCAGCTTCTTCGGTCGGACATGCGATCTGAACAAGCACCTGAAGAGGCACTACAGGCCGTACGGTTGCACATACCCAAAATGCCACAAGAAGTTTGGCGCTAAGTCAGACTGGAAGCGTCATGAAAATTCTCAGCATTTCCAGCAAGAGGCCTTCCGCTGCGACTACTTACTTGACTCAGGTAAGAGATGCGGACAATATTGCTACCGCATGGCGCAGTTTAAGAATCACCTCGAAAGTGAGCACAATGTTGTATCTGAAGACAGTGTGCAGAGCACCCTCACCCGTTGTAAGATAGGCAAGAATTGCCAAGTCCAATATTGGTGTGGCTTTTGTTGTGAGATCAAGGTGCTCACGGCCGGGCGCAATGAGGCTTGGGATGAACGCTTCGACCATATTGCATACCACTTCGAAAAGGACTCACCGAGAAAATGCATCGATGACTGGATTTGCGTGGAAGAAAACCAGGCCAAGAAACAACTGCAAGAAAATGAGCTGTTGGACAAAGGAAAAGTGAAAAAAGACACTAAGGAGGCTGGCGAAGATGAAATGTCTGTTGCACACGGAATAAAATCCACACCAACAACTAGTCCATACGAGATGCCAGTGACTAGAGGGCCGAACAAGCGGTCCGCCTCATCAGATGTGGAAGACTCTCAACGACCAGAGAAACAGTTAAAACAAGCAACAGTTCTTTGGGGATGCGTAGGTGACCTGCACATCAATTTCTGACAACACTAACGTAGTACAGTGCAATTGCCATGATACTTCCTCGGCTCTGCAGGTCACTTGTCTTTGTGAGCATGCTTTTTGTGTAAACTGTATGCGGTTCTACGCGGATGATAACGAATGGTACTTGTAGTTTACTAACTCTATTTGGTCCGTGGCGTTAGGAAGTTTACATGCAGATACCCAGTTGAATATATTGCCTTCTTACACCTTTGCCATCGCTGTGTGTACTTTGTAGTGTCTTACAAGGACGTCGTGGATGAAAGTAGTTGGGACGATGCAGGCTGCAGGAATTGTGGGGTTAGTGCGGCGCTTAGTAAGGGAGCTTCGCGGGAGCAACGTGTGAACATCGATGATAGCTGGAGCTGTGACGCGGCCTCAAGAGCAACACCTCTTTTTCTCTATCACCTTCCTTTTCTCTGAACATGGCCGCCGCAGAGGAAGGGCAATTATTCCTCAAGCAGGCCACGGGCCGAAACACTCGAGGCTTGCTTCGAGTTGTTATTCTATGTTTGATTGCAGGTGCAGCTGTAAGCAGCCGTCTGTTCTCCGTGATCCGCTTCGAGAGCATCATTCACGAGTGTTAGTACCACCACAAGCTCATAATTATGCAATTGGCTAATTCAAGTGTGCAGTCGACCCATGGTTCAACTTCCGGGCAACAAAGTACCTTGTACAGAATGGCTTCTATAGCTTCTGGGACTGGTTTGACGACCGTACGCCTCTACGCATTGCCCACATAGCATCCATGTACCGACAGAAGATACAATAAACTGACACAAAGAGCAGGAACATGGCACCCCCTCGGTCGCGTTACTGGCGGTACGCTCTACCCCGGATTGATGGTTACAAGCGGTGTCATCTACCACCTCCTGCGCTTCCTTACTCTCCCTGTCGACATTCGTAACATTTGCGTCCTCCTTGCTCCAGGCTTTTCCGGTCTTACCGCACTCGCAACATATCTCCTGACTTCTGAGATGGTTACTTCTCCCTCCGCTGGCTTGCTTGCAGCAGCCTTCATGGGTATCACCCCTGGTTACATCTCGCGTTCAGTCGCGGGTAGTTACGATAACGAGGCCATTGCCATCTTCCTGCTCGTCTTCACATTCTATTTGTGGATCAAGGCTGTCAAGAATGGCTCTATGTTTTGGGGCGCGTTGACCGCGCTCTTCTATGGATACATGGTATCAGCGTGGGGTGGATATGTCTTCATCACAAACTTGCTGCCCTTGCATGCGTTTGTGCTGATCTGTATGGGGCGTTACAGTCCTAGACTTTACGTTAGCTATACTTCATGGTACGCGCTCGGTACGCTTGCTAGTATGCAGATTCCGTTCGTCGGGTTCTTGCCTATTCGCAGTTCTGAGCACATGTCTGCACTTGGTGTCTTCGGGCTTCTCCAGCTAGTTGCGTTTGTTGACTGGGTGCGCGCTCAGATTCCTAGCAAGCAGTTCCAGACTCTGCTCCGCGCTCTTGTCCTGGTTGTCTTCGTTGTGGCGTTTGGCGGTCTTGTGCTCCTTACTGTTACTGGAGTCATTGCTCCTTGGACTGGTCGCTTTTACTCGCTCTGGGATACAGGATACGCGAAGATTCACATTCCCATCATCGCGTCTGTCTCAGAGCACCAGCCGACCGCATGGCCTGCTTTCTTCTTCGACTTGAGCATGATGATCTGGCTCTTCCCGGCCGGTGTCTACATGTGCTTTACTAAGCTGACAGATGAGCAAGTGTTCATTGTTATTTACGCCGTGCTTGCCAGTTACTTCGCTGGTGTCATGGTTCGTCTCATGCTGACTTTGACACCCATTGTTTGCGTGGCATCGGCCATCGCTTTCTCTCAGATCTTGGATACCTATCTGGACGCGAAGACACCCGTTAAGACTGAGCCCACTGAGGGCGATGCTGCCGACGCTGCTAAGATTGCTGCTGCAGCAGTCCTACCTGATGGTCTCCGCTCTACTCGCAAGCCGCTTATTGGTATTCAATCGTACGCCTCCAAGCTCACCGTCGTGGGCGCATCTGCCGTCTATCTGATGCTGTTCGTTCTTCACTGCACATGGGTCACCTCCAACGCATACTCTTCTCCCTCCGTTGTTCTTGCATCGAGGCTCCCTGATGGCAGCCAGCACATCATCGATGACTACCGTGAGGCATACTACTGGCTGAGGCAAAACACTCCCAAAGACGCTAAAATCATGTCCTGGTGGGATTACGGCTACCAGATTGGTGGTATGGCTGACCGCCCGACCCTTG
This sequence comes from Leptosphaerulina australis, assembly GCA_026120165.1. Lineage (NCBI taxonomy): Eukaryota > Fungi > Ascomycota > Dothideomycetes > Pleosporales > Didymellaceae > Leptosphaerulina > Leptosphaerulina australis. Next base: position 123,609 of record JALRMI010000004.1, read on the forward strand.
TTGACAACAATACCTGGAACAACACCCACATTGCTACGGTCGGTAAAGCTATGAGCTCAAGAGAGGAGGTCTCCTATCCCATTATGCGCCAGCACGAGGTTGACTACGTTCTTGTTGTCTTCGGCGGTCTTCTCGGATACTCCGGTGACGATATTAACAAATTTCTATGGATGGTCCGTATTGCCGAGGGTATCTGGCCAGACGAGGTTAAGGAGCGCAACTTCTTTACATCGAGAGGAGAGTACCGTGTGGATGACGAGGCCACACCGACTATGAAGAACAGCTTGATGTAAGTCACGATCGTTGGACTTGTTTCGACTTACCAACTAACAGCTTCTAGGTACAAGATGTCCTATTACAATTACAACACACTCTTCCCCGCTGGACAGGCTCAAGACCGTGTCCGTGGCGTGAAGCTGCCTGCCGAGGGCCCGAAGCTCAGCACTATTGAAGAGGCATTTACCAGTGAGAACTGGATCATCAGAATCTATAAGGTCAAGGACCTTGACAACTTTGGTCGTGATCATGGAAGTGCTGTGTCTTTCGATCAGGGTCACAAGAAGAAGAGGGCTGCGAAAAGGAAGGGTCCAAGAGTGTTGAGGGTGGACTAGAAGTCACGCTTGAAAAGAGATGAGAATCTAACACCTGTAAAGATACGTGGCTGGTATGTTTGGCAGGCGGGCGTTTTGGGAATAATAAAAGAACCTCTACCCCAGTTGAAGATTCCTTGAATTAAGAAGACCAAAACGTGAGCAGGTTCTAGGGTCGCCTAGCGACTTCTGGTGCTGTAAAGAGTGCAAGGTAGGTCGACAGGACAAGGTCTCAGTCACCTTGCCTTCACTTAGGCCTAGTTCAGGTCACCACGTCTTTGTTATTATTTCAGTTCTCTGCTTGTCACTCACCTCACCTTGTCCCCTTCTCTTCAAGGACAGCTTTACTTTCTACACTTTCTCAGCTCACTGACGAGTAAAAGCTCCAAGTGTCCGCGCCTTCCTCTCATCTTACGTGTGACTAGGTGGGCCTTCCACGGTCTTGACATCGCACACTCTTACCTTCCCCACACAAAATGGCGAATGAAGAACAACGCAAGGCTTTCGCTGCGTACATGGGCGGCGGCAGCGGCTCGACCGCGAGCGCTGGACAGCCAATACCACAGTATCCAGGCTCGGTCGCAAATCCTGCTAACCAGTATCTTTTCAACGTGTAAGTATTTGATTGCAGAGTTGTCATTTGCTAGATGCACGTAGCTGATATGTGATGCAGAAGTCATTATCGTCTCTACACCATGCCGATGAAGCTCGATCAATTATACTCACTCTTTGCAGCATTTCCCCGGTCTTGGGGTTCCCCCAGCAGCTCCCACACCACCGCCTGCAGCGCCAAGTTCTGTTATCTCATATCAAGGGCTACCAGGCGGATTCTCACATCAGGGCGCGTTTCCTTCAGCCAGGTATGTGTTCTGAGGAATTGAACATACCAGTGTTGTATCCTTCTGTGCTGCCCGCTAATACCACGCCAATATCAGTTTCCCTCAGCGCCCTCCGCCACTTGGCCAAGGTCAAAGTCAAGGACACCCAACAGGCGCCCAGTCAGTGCCATCGCCACCGGCACCGCCTGGTTACGCTCAGTTTTCACGTAATTACACCCACCAACCACCTCCTCCACCTGGGTACGGCGTTGGTTGGCAGTATACAGATCCCAACGCATCAAAATCAGCTAGGGTGAATCTCACCAGCGCCCCACCCAATATCATGACTCCTACACAGCGCAATGTGTCTTCTGAGGTGGTCCAATCGAAGGAGAAGAGGATAGACGAATACTACGCTTATCAGTATCAGACAGGTGTAGAAGCGCCACCGCAGGTCGAAGAACAGACAGTACCAGTACTATTGTGCCATACTTGTAGCGTCTGCGGGCAGATGCGGTCTGCAGGCTACCATCGAAACCACCCAGTTATACCAGGTAAATCTATTGTCACCACGCCGTGTCGAAAGTGCAAAAAGCGCACCAGGAGCAGCCATCACTCGAGAGCGACCAGTTATACACGAGTCCGGACTTGCACTGCCGAGGTGCCTTGTGATTGGCCTAGAAGGGCCGTTCATGTTGACATTGACCATGGCGAGCGAAGAGGCAGGCGAAGGAGTCGTGATGATCTATATACGTCTTGGCAAACGGAACACATTCGACCGCACATTATCAAGGAAGGCTCAAGTCATGCCAACATCGGGCTACGTACATTACAACGCAGTCCATCACGTGGTCACAGAAGCGAGACGAGGGTACGCGTGTCCTCCTTGAGTCCTGGACGTTCAAGGTATGAAGGCGTTTGGCCGCCGCCAGATGTTATCCACATGAGACCTGCAAGATCGGATGAGCCGAACCCTGTTTCTGACGAGGTATGGCCGCCGCCTGATGTCGTCCGTACTCACTCGTATAGGAAGAAAAGTCCACCTCGGCCTCGGATTGTTGAGCTCAGTCCCTCGCCTCCACCTGCGCGCAACAGAACCAGAGTAAGCTACCGAAGCGAATCGCAAGAGCGTCAAACTAGAAGCCCTGTGCGACGTAGCGAGAGTCGTGCTCGTATGAAGTCACATCCTCGCCCTTACAGAACGGTGGTGCCGGATCATCGACTTTTCTCGCAATCCGATGAGACTTCTACAAATGATGCTGGTTCAGAATCTGTCGGTCGTGGGATCCTCAAGCCGGCAAATATGAGCTACGAAACGTCTTATAGGCGCAGGACCAGCATGCGTGACAGCCAACAGAGCACGAACGTAGAGATCGGTGGCCCTCGTGTCCAGTTCGCCTCGGAGCAAAGAGAGGGGCCTGCTGCAAATGAGGAGCTTGGGGATGAAAAGTATGAACAATATCGCCGCTACGAAAGCCACCGTTATGTCGATAGACCTGCATCACCACCGATTGACCGAATGGAAAGACTCCACATACGTCGTTCGTCACCTTCTTCACAGCAAAACTGCGACGAGATTCGTATCGATAAAGCACGTCGCATTTCACCCTCACCTCTCAGAAGATACGAGGAAGTCCGAGTCCGCCACTTTAGTGTTAGTCCACCACCACCACGTGAACGTTTGCTTCGACCTCCGCCTTCACCTCCATCGCCTGGGCGTCCAGCATATTCCGGCTACCGGCACGTCTCTCGTGCCCAAGCTATTGAACGTACTAGGTCCCTTACGCCCCCGAGCAGCCGGAAACATATGGAGTTCGGAGATGACCTGACTGATTCTGAGGATGATGAAGGTGGCCGGCTCATCGAGGTCAGAAGCTGGAAGGGCATTGACGAAAATGGCCAGCCAGCTACGTTCATTGAAGAAAGACGAAAGACAAAGATGATCGAGCAAGGAAGTGTTGGTGGTTCGGAGTTTAGACCACTGACTGACAGGTTGGCTGCAAGGAGCTGGCGAGAGGTATAATGTCTATGTTGCCGTCTATGCTTCATGGCTGGAGCGCGACAAGAGGCTGTCATTATAGAAATGGTATCGCAGAGGAGATGGGTGAACGCTTTGTTTAGCTCCTATCTGACTGTATCTTTCTTCGTCTTATTTGGTGGTTCCTTAGCAATGCATCTTCTATATCAACTTTCAATCTTAGGGTCTGAGGCTCTTCAGTTAGACCTAACAAGGCTTTGCATTACCAGTCCTCGAAAGGTGGCCGCCTGAAGCTCGGTATTCACTGATTATTCATGCACCCGCATACTAAGAAAAGGTACACTTTCCTAATTTATCTCAAGGTTAAGACCCTATATCACACCACTTCTAGAAGGGGTTTGCTCCAGAATCAGGGTCATCACGACTTCCAGAGCTGTCTGTGTGTCATCGGACTACTTTTTAGCATGGTGAATTGATTGCACGTGGCACATGCGGACTTCCCATGGCGGCATTCTTTCTCACTACAAACTTTCCCACAATCTTAGACTATGTTTCTGGTCCTGCCTTATTCTCTCCTAGCCATTCTCGTTTGGTCTCACTCTTACTGGATCTGCTACCGAATCTGAGTCAATTACATCGAATAGAGAGCCAAAGAAGCTACGGGGGAGGCTGTTGTTGATCCTACCTTCTGGGACCAGAAATGCGCTTGAATAGTGAGTACGCGATTTGTCAGCTATAGGAGGGTTGTTTGAAAGTCTCAAGAAGGTAAATGGGACATTTCGTAGCCCCATCTTCCCGGCGAAACCGCGTCGTCTTTATAATTCTCTGTAGTTTAGTGCCGCTTAGGGACAAGCCATGTCAAAAAAAATTTCCCCAAAATAAAGCAAACATCCGTCCAAAATACAAGAACACAACTTGAAAATAATCGTTAACTCCTTATCTTCGTATTGGCATTACCCATGTGTTGTGTTCAGCACCTTTGTCCGCTTGCTCTTGCGAAGAGGCGTACACTGTGGGAGGTCTCTCCTCTTTCTGCTTTGACAACATTACAAACCGGGGTACCAAGGATCTCGTCTCTCGTATCCATTGCAACTGTGGGTTTAGTCCCTTCGCCGCGGCGCTCGTATGGAATGAAGGCGTCATAGTACCTTGGAACAGTGAATCCAACGATTATTACTAGCATCGTCAGATTTGCCAGGATGAAGCCTGTGATATACATAGGGTCGTAACGGAGAGAGTGAAATTCTGGATATGCAAATGAGAATATCATGGCCAAGACAGGTCCTGAAATGTACCGAAGTAGGAATGGAAGGAAAGCGGGTATCCTCCAGTTCTTTCCTTGGCCGACGATGACATTAAGGTCGCGCCGAAGTTGGTTCCCCTATATGCTCAATTAACATAGGGTCCCTGAGGCTCAGTGAAAAACTTACCGAGTAAAAGGCCAAGAACCAGAATTTGCGAAGAATGATATTGCTATTCCAGAAGGACGGCGCAGCGGTGTCAGGTGTGCGTGCGACAAGAACAGCTACAATAGCAAATGCAGCATAAAAACCAATACCTGCGCCAGCGCCGACCCCAGGATTATTGATGCCATGTGCCATAACAATCCCAAAAAACTGGCCAGCGAAGAATCCGAAATTGTAGAGGCTGAAGCTCATGATTCCAGTTTGGTCAACAATGTCGCGCCAACGATATACTGTTGTGGCGCTCGTTACTTCAGTCCAGACCACAAATATAAGAGCGATATTGTTGATCCACCTATCCACTCCATCGAGTAGGTAGTAGCCGAATTCAGTACAGTATGGTAAGCACATAAGGAATGAGAGCACAGTAAGTACAGTAACGACGATTGGTCGTGAGGCCTTGACCAGTCCGGAATCGCATATCAGGGTGACAACGACATCGAGCATGACGAAAGCAGAAGAAAAGCCAAGTACAATCAGTGTAAAGAAGAGCAAGATTGCCCAGAAGTTAGCACCTGGCATCTGGAGGACGGCTTCTGGCAAAGTCAGGAAGCCGACGACGAACGCGCCAAGTCTAACGCCATCTTCGGGCCATCTTTGAAGGTAACCTACGATACCAAAGATAGCAAAAGCGGCAAAATTTTCGAAAATCACATTGCTGCCACAGATGAGGATGGCATCCATGACGGCATTTGCGTGCTTTTGGTTGTAGCTTGCGTAGCTTGTGAAGTAGCCGAAACCGATACCAGTGGAGAAGAACACTTGTCCAACTGCGGTCTGCCATACAGTACCAGATGCGAGCTGATCCCCTCTAAAGTTGGTCCATAGGAGTTCAACACCTTCGCTAGCGTTGGGAAGAGACAGCGAGCGTCCAACGAAGATGATGGTGGTTGCAATAGGCAGACCCATGGTGAAGTAAACGACTCTGCCAGTCATGCCAACTCCGCGGAAAATAGAAACCCAGATCAGGAACCAGACAAATATGCTCCATCCAACAGTTTCGCCGATAAGAGAAACATGTGGGTATCTAGTGTACGAGATTACGTTGCTGCCGTCCTCGGTCAAGGTCCCCGCGGTGATATTACCAACTTGGAGGACGTCGTTCCAGTAAAAATCATCGATCCGGTTCATCCATGGCAGCGGGCTTGTAAAGCTGTGACGAAAGTAGCTCATGATCCACGCCAAGTTGACAGTAAAGTATTGAACCACTATAAATGACACGATGACGGGGCCCATACCGACGCCCTTGAGTCGTCTATTCACATTATTGAAAGCTATAACAGTTCCTCCACGGTAAGCCTGGCCGATAGAAACCTCGAGAATCAAAGCGGGGATGGCGATGAGGAAAACAGCGAGCAGGTATGGAATGAACCATTGTAGACCGTAATTGTTGTACACGACCGAGGGATATCTGAGCAGGTTTCCCTGCCCAGCACAACCGCCCATGGCAGCGAGCAGGAAAGCAGCGCGTGAAGGCCATTGGTCGCGCCCATCGTCTGACTTTGGTGGTGGAGGCGCCAGATAGCCACCGACCTTTCGGACAAAATTCATCCAGGCTATAAGTATACGGTGTTGAAGAATGTGGAGAAAGAGTGAAGAGGCCAAATGAGCGAGAATCTAGGTAGGAAGAGGATGCATTTTGTATCTGGTTTTTGGTATCAGGGCTGCCAAGCACTGTAGTACATGCAGGTTTACTGGGTGCGTTATCTCACGGCCGCTCGACGTTGGCGTTCAAACCACTAGATGATAGTGGAAGCCTCTTTCAGATGAGCTTGGCAAAGTATGGGCACAATGAGACCTTGGTATTCCCGTTGGCAGGACCGGTGCCCCACTATGGATGTACACAATACGGACCTATAAAACATATGTGGACGTATGGAAGGAGCAAAAGAGTGTGCACTGGAATGCGCAAGAGAGCTATACATACATAGACAACCTCCAACCTCACTTTTTATGCAACATTCATCAGCTTGAAGGACCCGAGGATCTCCAAGCTACCGCAACAATGTAATGCAAATCTCGAAAATGGCATGCAGTGTAGAGCCAAGACTCCGCTGCACGATGTGGATACAAGATATGGGCGGAGGTTAGGCGCACGTCAGTTGTGGCGTGGCACGAGCACTTCCGGCGAACCAGCAGTAAGTGCGTCTGCCGGTTTCCGACTTGACGAGCCTGGGCATAGCTTGGCCTCCGCCGTCCTGGTCAGGCCGTGGTCTCAACCTTCGTCATGCCTGTCAGCCACAACGAGAGAGGCGTCATAGAATTTTCGTATAGTGTGCTTGTCGAGTCTCGTTGCGTGCTTTGAAAGATTTTCGAGCCATCAAAGCTGACTCTGATTGTGAATGAAACATCCCCAAGGATACGACTATTTCCTAAAATAGCGTCTCTGGAATTTTGCATGTTGTACAGCAGCAGAAATATTCCGGCATCAGGTGCGAGATCGGCCTTGCAGCATGAGAGTGGGGTAGTCGATATCTTGTTTCTCCCCTGAGCTATTGCTTATTGAAATTCAAGCCAACATGCATGTGCTTTTCTTGCCTTGACTCTTACAGACAAGACGGGAGCTAAACTGGTTCTCGACTTGAGTTGTGCGGTTATGAGTGTCCAGTTTAGACCTGCACTGAAGGGCATTCTCAGAGAGTCAATTGTTCTGAACTTCTGGTTGCAGGTGCTTCGTCATGTCATTTTCTGCTTTGAGTTTCGCTTCAAGAGTGCTGACCTGGCACGTAAGCCCAGCAATCCTTTCTTCTCAACCTTAGCACCCAGCAGGCCTTGCATGCTCCGAGAACGATTTAATGAAGGCCAGCTCTGCTGCTATGTCGAGATTGACTTTGGCCTCATCAAGCAGACCGAAAGCATCCTGAATGAGATCATTTCCACTATACCTTTCAAGCGGTTGGGTGTGGATATGTTATAAGGTGATGACAACGATGTTGCAATCTGATATGCCCTGTCGATTGATCGAGGAGTTAAAAAAGCGGCCTGGCTAGTCTGAGAAGAAGGGATCGGCTCGCACAGTTTGAAATGTCTGTGATATCTGCAGCTCATCAACGTTGTCCGCGGTCTGATGGTCCTGGTTCCAAGGCAGCGTCTGTCCTGTGGAATGCGTCTCAAACCCGCATGTCCTGGCCGCCTTGCTAGACATTTCGGCTGCGGTCATGACCTGATTTAGTTTGCCTTCAAATGCATCATCGGCAACTCCAAAGTCGTATTTTTCATCCAGATCATGCTGTTAGCTCGATCCTGCTTCCTACTGAATTCAACGTGCCCTGACTTGATCACGTGCAGTGTCAGGGGTAATACTAGGTGTCTAGATGGTGTCTCCGTGTTCAAACACGAAGGCCCAGTAGGTGTGCTCTCTGCAACTGTGGTTTTCTTGCAGAGATAGACATCGCCGTCTCACAGATAGAACTTGCATCGAGGTTTGCCGTTCTGCTTCCTTTGACAGACACAGACGGAGATGTGTCAATTGTTGTTATGGCACCACGAAGTGTTCGCAATGCTGCTGAGATTGCACTCTTTACTCTGATTAGGACCTGCTTTCTCTACCTCGAAACGGCCAGCTGGTTAGTGAGAAGTACATTCACCTAGAGGCTGTCAGTCGCATAATAATCCCACAGCAATATGCGCTGCACTTACAGCGCCAGACGCCATCGATGATTAGGGCAGTTTCTGGGGTGCCACTACATTCGCGGCTCCTTGTGGTGTCGGACATGGCTGGCGACCAGCGTGCTAAACTAATCCGCGACGACGATAGTGTCTTTCTCGCAACGGCGACTGGCGCACGTCTTAATGTAGTTCAGCCTTGCGATGTGGATGGTAAATAGCCTCTGGATGGAGTGGCGGGGCTTGGAAGAGCTTTCTTTGGTTCCAGGGTCCAGTTGGGCAGGAATAAGCTTCAAGGCGTTGGATATAAACGGGCCGTCTCGTATTAGCTCTTTGACCTCATCATCTGGTCTATCCATTCCTGACCACTATTGTAAACGCCTTTCAGCTCCTTCCTCTAGCTGCCGGGTGTGCTAACCCTGCATGTTCTCCCGAAAAGATGTGCCATTTTCCCCGCGGGGCGATCCATTTTAAGCTCATGCTGAACCCAGATCCGCCGTCTTATCCGTGTGTATAAGGTCAACGCTCGTCTACTCTGCGAGTCCCAAGGGGTCGCATCCGAGCTGACTTCCCCTTGCATGCTTAGCGCTCCGTTAAGCTGCAGATGCGAAATGCAGCCAGCAAAGGTCACAATATCATTGTCCTTTCCCCGGGCCACCTATTAACCACTACCTCAAGAGGCTATCGTACCTCAAGATGCTTGTCCGGTCTCTGAAGATATCGCCAGCATCCTTGTTCCTATTTGCCTTTCTTGTGTTTTTCGGATGGCAGCTCTGCCAGGGTCCATCCCATGAACATGCCCCTGTAGATGTGTCCCCCATACCTGCTGAAGCACCGGCAGAGAGCATAACACCTCGTATCGCGCTCATGACGTTCGTAACCGAGGAGCGCTCGTACCATCATCTCTCACTCAAAAGCAAAGATCGTGAGTCGAACCATATTGTACTTGTCAAGTCAAGCTGAGCTGAGGCCATAGATTATGCTCGTCGTCATGGCTACGATTTCATCGTCGATTACGAATCACATACCGACCGCGCTGTTATCTTTTGGAAGTACAACATGGCTGAACGCCTCATCAGGACTGGCAAATATGATTGGATATGGTGGCTCGATTTCGATACTCTAGTCACAAATACGGACATCAAGGTTACCGATATCATCGAAGAGGAGCTGAAAAACGTCACCAATCCGGATGCAATCGATTATCTTATCACCCACGATTGCAATGGCTATAACTCTGGATCTTTCCTTGTCCGCGGTCACGAGAGGTCGCTCAAACTGATACACGACTCCTTTGCGATACATGATGAGGCGAAGAAGGAGGACAAGCATATGAGCGAACAGGATGCTACAGTGCAGTTGCTCAAAGATGACAAGGCAATAGCCGAAACTGTGCATCAAGTACCACAATGGAAACTGAACGCTTTTCCACAAGAAATCGCATGCTTCGACGATTCAGGGCAGGTCTGGGAGCATGGCAAATTCGTTATCCACTTCGCTGGAGCATGGGCACATGTGAAGGACGAAGACCCCACCGGCAAGCTTATGAGAAAGTACGAACAGGAGGTCATTTGGGGTGACTGGAAGGAGTTCTACGACCATTGAAAAGGCGCATCCGCTGCAGCATTGGTGCTAATCGCGTTGATATTAAAATGCTTATGTTTTGCCGACTTTGGGCTTCTATCACACGATGAAAGCCTGGGTGACTGTCGATAATGCAACCATATCTCTGAAGTCTCGGGTCATAAGGCTCTTATCTTATTGTGCCATCTTTTGCGACTATTCTGGCGCCTACAAATCCATTGTATGCCTGTCAGACGGCAGACTACAGTTCATATGCCTTCACGAAGACTTAAGCTATTCGGTGAGAGTCAAGCAGCTCTCAGACATGGTCTAAAAACCCTCGGCTCATTGGATGCTTTCAAGCCACGTGAGGAACTCAGATCAGGCCTCACGTGGCTTGAAGATGCTTATGCTAGTCACAGGCACTTTGTCTACAACAATGTAAGTGGTAGCATCTACAAATCACAAGTTGTGTTCACATCTCGCATGGGTATAAGTAATGACAGCATAGAGTCCACAACAAAGCGTTCGGAATCGGTAACTGAGCGGCCCGTCAGTGCTTGACTCCACTCATGGCGTTAAGGCACGGCCTAACACAAGTAAATACTGTATGTCGATCTATGCCTGTGTTGGTGCGAGTACCAAACTTGGTGCAGTTGTGCTCGTGTTGGCGCTGGACGCGTATGCTGGGATCCTTGATATACGGTCAACACTACAACAAGATGTTGTGCAAGGAAGCCCATCCTCCAGCAGCACGATCTGATTAACCCATAAATAAAAGCGGAGCTACTCGGGATCCTGGTGGACATAGTGGAGGACAATTCCTCTGTTGGAGTCAGTTCTGCTGTTGAAATGCCTCTACGACGCTCTCACACGAATCAATCAGGTACGACTCCAAGCAGGGGTTATCTAGTGGGATCGGCATGAAACATTTCCTGCGATAACGGTGCGCCGTTGGCGAACCCAAAACGAAACCAGGTACATGTGCATATGAGAGTGTCAAAACATTGCAAATTTGTCCAATGGAGTCGTGATAGCTGTGTGCATGCGATCAAGTTGGCACGACAGTTGAAAACAGATACGAGGATGCTAGCGTTTCAATTTTGGGACCTGCAGCAGTGACGTGCCTTGCAACTCCCGCTCAAAGTCTCGGCGGATTGGCGAGTTCAATGATTTCTCATGCAAATCTGATTTGTTCCAGAGGAGCTACGAATAATGTATCTAGTCGCCACTGGGGCGTTCACTGGTGCACAGGCAAAGGTTTTCGTACCAAATTCGTCCCAACAGCCTCGAGTTAGGCGGGCTCCACTTCAATGTGCGCCATTGACGTCGGTCGATCTCAGTAGCTGTTGTGACTTGCTGCTTGCGCTTGACCCAGTTTTCTACGCAATTCGTTTGGCAACAAGGGGTTGACCGTCGTCTTGTCGAAATGAACTTCGTAGATCGGGGTCTTCTTGATATGTGGAAGTCGCCCGTCTGGACCGCACATCACTTCTCCACCAACTCTTTTGACATATCTCTCTTTATTTCTAGACACTACCCATATCCTTTCTCTTACATTTCTGCATTTACTTTTGCTATTTTCCTTGCTGTCACTCGTTTCCAGACAGTGCAGAACCCTTTTGGGTTTCAAAACGTCGCCCTGCAAAAATTCCAGGTTCGACGTCATTCAAGTTACTAGCTTGGAGTTTACACGAGTCCATAGACTTGAACCCATTGAGAGTCGATTGCACTCCAGAAGCCCGTCAAGACTGCTGGACCTCGAGAAAATCAGCAACAATGACAGCTCCAGTAAACGAGCGGCCTGAGCCGACGTATAACATGGATAGCAGCACGCCTGTTCACACGACTCGCCAGCGCTCGTCTGACGACGACGGAACATATGTTGGCGAAGACCTGAGTCACCAGCATTCGAACACGTCGGTGCAACCAAATCCACCAAGACTCGCGACTGGAAGGCCGCGGTCTGGAACACATTTGACAGTAGAAACGCAATACGACCATCCTGACTACAAGATGCAATCGCCTTCCCAAACACGCGAACAGGCAAGCAGGCTTGACGACGATCTGGCATTGCTCCAGATCGAACGAGGCATTCTTGACGAGGAAGCGCTCCAAAGGGGGCAATCAATGAACCATTCCATGCAACGAGTCCGGTCTCGACGCGATGAGCCTGTCGATGACTTTGACGCGGCGACGAATCCTCTGCACGAACAGGCAGCTCGCTACAAGCCTCCAGAGAATCCGACTACAAAATTTTCCAAATTCTTCAAGAAAGTGCATGATTCGAGCTGGATTGTTAGGTACTTCACATACATCACGCCCATGGTTCTTCTTATCCTTATACCAATCCTTGTTGGGGCCTTCGCTTTCCCAGATGCGAATGTTGGTGGTGTCTCACTTGTTTGGTTTTCTATATGGCTTATGATTGTCTGGTTAACGCTGTGGGCTGGCAGGGTAAGCGTTCCATTCTTGACCTGTAGTCGACTCTAATTTGTGCCAGCTACTCGCAAAACTGCTCCCATGGCCTATTGGTCTTGTCTCTAGTCTCTTCACAAATAACAGCAAGAAATGGAGAGATATGGGAAAGCAACTCGAATTACCCGCAACATTGTTCTTTTGGTGGTTGGCCATCGAGGTCTCCTTCCTTCCCACGATGAAAAATCACAATGTCAGGGGCGACACTTCAACTCAGCCTTGGCAAAATACTATGAACAAGGTCCTTGTCTCATTCTTCGTTGGATTTATCCTGAATTTTGTTGAAAAGATTATCATTCAGCTCATCGCCATCAGTTTCCATCTCCGAACTTACCAGGACAGGATCGAATTGAACAAGTTTCAAATCGGTAGCCTAGTCAAGCTTTATACATATTCAAAGCAGAAGATTGCGATGGAAGATTCTGAGTTCGAGCAATATGATCAAGGACCTTCTGGTGCACGTACTCCTGGTCAATTAGTCACCGAGGCCCAGAAGAACATCAAAGAGGGCTTCAGCAAATTTGGAGATATTGCTGGAAAAGTGGCTGGAGACTTCACTGGCCGTCAAGTCACGTCAAGCAACCATCCCAGTCAGGTTGTTATCCAGCTTCTTAGTACAAACAGCGGTGGCCAAATTCTCGCTCGCCGCTTGTACCGAACCTTCGCACGACCTGAGACTGAGACAGTACACGCTGAGGACTTGAAGAATGCCTTTGAAAGTGATGAGGAGGCGGATGCTGCCTTTTCTATGTTTGACAAAGACATGAATGGGGATATCTCGATGGAAGAACTCGAAGCTGTCTGCGTTGAGATTGGCCGTGAGCGCAAGTCTATTACGGCATCGCTGAAGGATCTTGATAGCGTTGTCGGCAAGCTCGACGATGTTTTCATGTTCATCGTTGTCATCATCACGATCATTGTGTTCATCTCTCTGATCTCAACTTCAGCATCTGGTGTGCTCACATCTGCTGGCTCGACCCTCTTAGCTCTGTCCTGGCTATTCTCTGCAACAGCGCAAGAGTTCCTCCAGTCGTGCATCTTCGTGTTTATTAAGCACCCTTATGATGTGGGTGACCGCGTACAGATCTACGGTAACAGCGGTGACTTGGGGCGTGGTGACGACTATTTCGTTAAAGAAATTGCTCTCTTTTACACCGAGTTCAAGAAGATGCAAGGCCATGTCGTCCAGGCACCAAACAGCTATCTGAACACCTTATTCATTCTCAATCATCGGCGCTCTGGTGCTCTCGCTGAAGCTGTTCCCATCATTGTCAAGTTCGGTACTACGCTTGAGCAAATTGAGCGGCTTCGCCAGCTATTACTCGAGTTTGTTACATCAGAGAAGCGCGAATACCAGACTAACATTCTTACCGAGCTGAGGGCGGTTCAAGAGGTTCATTGGCTAGAGATGAACGTAGTGTTCTTCTACAAGTCAAACTGGCAGAACGAATTATTGCGTCTGCAACGCCGTAACAAGTTCATCTGTGCGCTTACCATGTCTATCCAAGAGTGCGGCATCGAAGGACCTCGTATGCGCTACCCTGGCCAGAAAGAATCATTCCCAGTATATCTTCAAAACCTTCAAAACGCTCCCACGCCCGGTGTTGGACACAATGGACATCCTGACAATCCGGGAGGACATCTCAACAATCAACCCCAAGACGAACCTTTCGTACCAGCAGCGACAGACGGCTCCAACGACCCTGCTGATGGGAGCGTTCCGCCTGCTCGTCACGGCTCCATCCTGCGTCGACCCGGCCAACACGGAGGGGAATCAATAGCAGCCATGGGCAGACGTGTCGATTTCTCGTTAGGCATGAAGGGTATGATGGATGACCCTAGCGGTGATGTACTGGATGATCGTGACATCGCGGCTCGCCAGAGAGCTACTGTCGTGAAAGTGACATCACCATCACGACATTCTCAAGAACGAACACGGACTTCCCAAGATACTGCGCGTTCTACTGGGATTCAGCGCGTTGGCACGAACAGCAGCCTGGGAGCACGAGAACGCAACCACCGGAACAGATTTTTCAGCCGTGGCCGTCATGGCGATGAGGAGACTGGTATGGCCAACATTCCTGAAGGTGACTATGATAATTCTCCAACTGGCAACGAAAAGCTAGATCCACGTTCTGGACTCGTCAGTCCTAAAGCTGTGAGGATGAGTGAGGATTCTCATGCGCCTGGCGCTTCTGGTGCCCTGCACCCGCAAAATCTGGACCCTATCAACCCCGTTACCTCAGAGAGGAGATTCGCTTCTCCAGCACGATCGCAGACCGATAGCATCGAGATGAGACGATTCCATTAATCTTCCGATGAGCTTCTTTGTCTATAGTTTCTCTAATTCTGTGGCAGCTGGGTTTGGAGGCGTATGTATTGAGTTGCGACTTCTAACCTATTCTTAAGGCAGACCAAGGGCAGTGCGCCATGGTCATGCATTCCATTTTCTTCACCGTCCATTGTAGCACTTGGACAAGTAACCACAGATCCATTGAATAGATTGAAGTTTACTTTGAAAGCCACACGCACCCCTACCTATACCTTACTAAAGACGCCGGACTATAGTAGCGACTACGGGAGTGACTCTAGTGACTCTAATAGACAAGCTGCCGCAATTGTCAACAAAGCTAAGAGCGGGAAGACACATCCACAAAAACCCATGAATCGCAATTGTAGCGGCTCACGTCACGTCAAATGCAGTCTTATTCTCATCAGATTGATCTGGACAGTGTCTGGATGTGGACATACCTTGACGGTTGTCGCCATCTAAAACGAAAACGGACGGCGCTACCGTCGCGTAAACAACGCTAGGCAACAACCCCCTGCAAAGTGGGGCCTTCTGGCGGTGTGAAAGAGGAGAAGCAACGACCTTCAGAGATTCTCAACTAACCTTCCAAGCTCCGACCTTGAAGTCACTGCTACAGTCTGTTTGATACAGCGTCGACCATCCACAATGCGAGGAGAGGTACGTTTACCTGCATCGCTCGTACCCGACACGCCTGGCTATCATCCCAGAACAACATTCTTCTTTCCACGCGACTGTGACACGATGATTGCTCGGTTGGCTCGCCGCGCGACGGCTGTATGCTAGCCGAGGATCAGAGGGTCGCATTGAACGCCCATGGCTTCAACTTCATCACGATCATATGCTGCATTGCTATTAGATGACCGAATGCTAACAGCGCTCCCTGTAGATCTGCCACCTCCACATCGGCCAGGCCGGTACCCAGCTCGGTAACAGCGCCTGGGAGCTGTACGTTCCCCAAACCTACGCGTCCGCCATGAAGCGCAATAGCTGACATTGCCTCTTTAGGTACCTCCTTGAGCATGGCCTCAAGGCTGACGGTCGCCCGGATCCCGATGCGAAGGAGCTCAACGAAGGCGGCTCGTTCGAGACCTTCTTCACGGAGACTGGCAGCGGCAAATACGTTCCTCGCTCGATTTTTGTCGATTTGGATCCTTCTGTATGTTGCGAATCACACACAATATACCTGGATGCTAATTGGCATAGCCCATTGACGAGATCCGCACTGGTACCTACCGCCAGTTGTTCCACCCTGAGCTGTTGATCAGCGGCAAGGAGGATGCTGCCAACAATTGTGTGTATCTCTAGGTCTCCTGGGCATTGAATATAGCTGATAGCGACAGATGCTCGTGGTCACTACACCATTGGCAAGGAAATGGTCGACAGCGTGATTGAGAAGATTCGCCGTGTTGCCGGTACGCAGTTCGCCCGTACGATACTCTACAACTCATATTAACAATGGTCAGACAACTGCTCCTCGCTTCAAGGTTTCCTCATCTTCCACTCCTTCGGTGGAGGTACAGGTTCTGGCTTCGGTGCTCTCCTCCTCGAGCGCCTTTCCACCGACTACGGCAAGAAGTGCAAGCTCGAATTCGCCGTTTACCCTGCTCCTCGCGTCTCTACCTCGGTCGTTGAGCCTTACAACGCCGTCCTCTCGACCCACAGCACTATCGAGAACTCTGATTGCACATTCCTCGTTGATAACGAAGCGGTCTACGATATCTGCCGTCGCAGCCTGGATATCCCTAGGCCTAACTACGAGCACCTTAACCGTCTCATTGCACAGGTCGTCAGCTCCATCACTTCCTCCCTGCGATTTGACGGTGCTCTCAACGTTGATCTGAACGAATTCCAGACCAACCTTGTACCCTACCCCCGTATCCACTACCCCCTTATTAGCTATGCACCTGTCATCTCGGCTAAGAAGAGCTCCCATGAAAGTTTCAAGGTCAGCGACCTTACCTTCCAGTGTAAGTTTCCTGTGAACATCTCCGGCTGTAGCGTTTTCTGACCATTCCAGGCTTCGAGCCCAATAACCAAATGGTTGTTTGCGACCCGCGTAACGGAAAGTACATGGCTGTTGCTCTTCTGTACCGCGGTGATATTGTTCCTCGTGACTGCACTGCTGCCGCCGGTGCACTCAAGGCCAAGTCCTCCTTCAACCTGGTCGAATGGTGCCCTACTGGTTTCAAGCTTGGAATCAACTACACCAAGCCAGTCAGTGTTCCTGGCAGCGAGCTTGCCGCTGTCGACCGAAGCGTTTCTATGCTTAGCAACACCACTGCTATTGCTGAGGCATGGTCACGTCTCGACCACAAGTTCGACCTCATGTACTCCAAGCGTGCTTTCGTCCATTGGTACGTTGGCGAGGGTATGGAAGAAGGAGAGTTCTCTGAGGCTCGTGAGGATCTTGCTGCTTTGGAGAAGGACTACGAGGAGGTTGCCAGTGACTCTCTCGATGACGAGGTCGAGGAGGGCGAGTACTAAGCGTTATACCACTGTGATAAAGATAGGCTTGGGCATTTTGTTGGGTTCGATATGCCAAGTTGTCAAAGCAGTATTCTTCTGAAATAGACAGTCAAGTAAACAATGTTTCAACACGTCGGCACGTGAGGGTTTGAAAGTGAACCACTGGATTTGACAATAGCCACTGTCTATCTTGCGCTTCTTGAGATCATGCTCTGGATCACTCGAGGATTTAGGGAGACTATGGCCCAAGTACATTAAATTATCCTCACTCAACAGCAGGGCACCACCATGTCTGCAATTGACAGCAAGTATCGCGAGCTCGTGACAGCAGCTCAGAGTCTGTGACGCCTTTCAACACGCGGCTCGACTAAACCTGGCAATGGTTGCGAGTGCGGCAAGATCCACGGAGATGGACCGAAAACAAAGTCACGTCATGCCGCATCGAGCGAAGTATGAGTGGGCTATGATGAAGCTCCCCGCAATTGTGTTACTTAGAACTTCAAACCAACAAATGCACCTTCACAAGTCCTCAATATGTTCAGCTTACCCAAGATTCCGTTACCGTCCTTCTTCACCTCAGGAGGCCGAAATTACCAGGCAATCGATATTCCCTCCGTTCAAGTCCATGATATCGAAACTGCTGCCGAAAAGCGCTCGCGAACCCTCAAGCATTTGATCAAAGCGAACCATGCAAACTACTCCATCATATATCATAATCTGCGTTTCCACAACCACACACCGCACGTATGCTCTTCCAACGCCATAAACGGCTGAAGGTAGCTGCTAAGCCTGCTGAGTAGATCCTTGGGTCCGCATATATTCTTGGAGGCACGACGGAGCACTTGAACGACATATACGAGAAGGAGGCTGAAGGGTTGGAGCCATGGCACGATGCACCGGCCGAGATTACCAGAGATGACTGGAGGGACTTCCTGGGGAAGAGAGAGTACGTGCTTGTTACAAGTGAGCAGAAGGAGCTAATACTGTGTAGATACCAGCGTGCTTTCGTAGATTTCTTTGAGGACCAACTCGTGTTTAGACGATATGATGTTCAACAGGTACTAGAGGAGTATCTGCTGGGTGGGAAGCAGCCGTTGATCAATGGTCTGGTCTCAGGACTTGCACACCCTCTCATCCATCTCGGCTACGCATACGAACTCGGTTCCACAACCGTTGCGATTGAAGCTTTGGCTATCGGTGCGTGCTTCTATAGTCCCCTCCACAATTATATCGACGACCCTTTGTACACGAAGCCGAGTCCGCATCGAAGCGCCAACCTTCGCGAGATACTTGACAGAGTCCGGGAAGATAAGCGGTTCGACGGCTTGTACCCACATCGTAGTGGGGATATCTCAAAGGTATTGGACGAACAAGAGGAGGCACTCCTGGAATATTGGAATGCCTGGGAGCTTTCAGATCCCAAGAAGGCATTCCAGCAATCACAGGAGCTTGCTGTTACAATATTGATGGGCACCGAGGCTCCGGAGAATATCAAGTTCGACTTTTTCTTCGTGCATATCCTTACCTCATCGCATGCAGTCCGTGTACTACTTCCCTTGGTCCCTGCCAAATTCCATGTTAATCTGGTGCGACAATGGTGGTTGTTCACACTTGCTGTGTACATCGCGCAGACACGGCCGCGGATCGACCCAACGGTGATTCAAGAGTATCAATTGAACGAACGAGATTGGAAGTTTGTTGTGCATAAAGCGCTCAACTCGTCTGAGTCTACAGACGCACACTACGTTAAAGGTACGGTCAAACATGATCTTCCCCAGACGACCCACTGACCCCACGCAGCATTGCGATGTATGCAGGCAATCTCCGAAACATGGGGCGATGACTCGCAGTTTTTCGAAAAGGCTGCGGTCAAGTTTGCAGACGAGTTCGAGCACTGGGGAGGCTTCAGTACAGAAGAGGAGGCCGCTAACCTTGCATATCCTGAGAGACAATAAGCGATAAGATGCTGGCTCTTGTAGTGCAGGAGGATCTGGTCACAGGAGCTGCCAATTCTCGGCCTTTGCTTTGCAGTCTAGGGATCTTCGGCAGATCTTGTTCAGTTGTCTAGTTTCGTGGAAAGTAAGTTGTAGCCCCTTGTCTGCCTGCAAGTTCGAGTAGTTTTGTCTTGACCACGCCCCTAGTATTCAAAGATTGCATACATTTATCCGGCTTCCTTCAGCACGAGTAGTATGAAATTGCTATGACGGAATCGCAACCTAGGATGTCGCAGTGGCTTTCGGCGGTTAGGATCTTTCAATCTAGACTTGTATACACATACGAGCATCTGCGCCGTATTTGCATGAACCGATGATACACCTTGAATTATGCCTATGCATGCTTAACCACATTGCACAAAGGATTCTGCTGATTGGCAGCAGTCAGACGCTTCACAGATGGTCACCTTCAAGACTGGTCGAGACTGCACGAAGTGGGGTAGCTGGTGTTGTCAGCATTGCTTGGAGAAGCTTCAGAGCCTCTGCATGTGTGTAGGTAATAGTTGCCGCAACGCGAAAGATACGGTAACTCGATAGCGGCGGATATGTCAGCAATAATAATGGTCACCTAGAGGGCCCCTCCACAGGCCCAAAATTGCATGCGTATTGATGAAGTGATGAAGAGATAATGGTCCTCAACCCCGCTGAGCGCCCAGTTCCCGCCCTCACCCTCAACTTGCATCTCAATTCGAAGAGGATTCTGTACATTATTGTTCGAACGTCATACCGACGCATCTGCAATCTCTTTTTGGCAGCCTGCAAATCTCCAGTGCTAACAAGCTTTCCAGCGCTAAACACGCTTTCGAACCGCTTTCGGTACGCACGCACCACGCTTTCCGGGATCATAAGCAACTTGCGTCATACCGTGTGCATCAAGAAAGCCATCAGCGCGTTCGCGATCAGGAAGAGCCCGGCAACGCCGTAGTTCCGGCTACTCCCACTGATACATCAGGCCCTTACTCTTCATCTCTTCTCCTCCACAGATTTTGCATTCCCACAACTACCCTCTTTCCTACTTCATTCCGCTCCATTCCGTCGGCTTGCCCCACCCTGCGAACTGGTAGTCTAACCACGCAATCCGGGCACAGCTCTGACACAGCAAAACACCACGATGCCGACAGCACTCAAGAAAGCGCTGGAGAAGCTCAAGCCGGGCCATAGCAATCATGGCTCAGATGACGAGAGTAGCATCAAGTCACCCAGCGGCACGAAGTCGCCAGTAGGCATAACTGCCAATGGTCAGGCTCAGTCTCCACAGGCTACGCCGCGCTCTTCCGGCGTCTTCGCTCACAGACCCAGTGGTGAGATGAAGCGCGACCAGATTGCTTCTCCCACAGAGAGCAGGTCAAGCTTCGACCATGTTGGCCCCCCGCGCAAATCCATGACTGGTGTCTTCCACCGCAGCACTCAGAGTCCTAGCCGATCTGGCTCTAAGGACCGCAAGCATGAGAGAAGTGGCTCGCTCAGCGCCCATAGCCCAATGCGTGTCGTCAAGGAGAAACTGCACATTGGAGACTCTTCCAGCGACGAAGGCAGCGCCCCTCTCAATCGAGATGGTGAGCACATGTCTCGGAACCAGCTGCGCAAGCACGAGAAGCAAGCACAGCAGGAAGAGCGCCAAAAGCAGAACCAAGAGAAGGAAGCAGAGATTGAGAAGCGAAGGAAAGAGATGGAGGAGCAGGCAAACGCCGAATTGACGCCAGAGCAGAGGGCAAAGTATGGTGTGATCCCCCCCAACAGCTACGCTGGCGAATGGAAGCACCAACAGCGTGCCAAAATTCAGGAATTCTCTGCTGCAGATATTGGCAAGGAGGTCATCTTCCGTGCCCGCATTCATCATCTGCGCAAGATGAGCTCTAAGTTCGTCTTCTTTGTGTTCCGTCAACAGCTCGCCACTATCCAGGGCGTCCTGATGGAACACGCAGATATTTCAAAGTATATGCTCTACTGGGCAGAGCATCTTGAGGTAGAAAGCGTGGTTCTTGTCAAGGGTGTCCTACAGGCCCCCAATTCAAAGCAAGGCGAGGTTACCGGGACCACCATTCACGATGTCGAAATCTCTGTGCATGCCTTGCACGTTGAGGCCGAGATCGCCGACCACCTTCCCTTCAATGTATATGAAGCCGAAGTTACACAGGCTGACGTCGATGCCGAGATCGCTCAAGCCGACCACAAGGAGGGACACAACCGCGTCAGGATTGCAGACAGGACACGCTTGAACAACCGTATCATCGATCTGCGATCAACTGCCTCACAAGGTATATTCCGCATCCAATCTGGTATTTGCAGCCTTTTCCGCCAAGCTCTTGATGAACAAGGCTTCATTGAGATTCATACGCCTAAGCTGCAGGGTGGTGCCACCGAGTCCGGCGCTAGTGTATTCAAAGTTGAATATTTCAGTCGTGGAGCTTTCCTCGCTCAAAGTCCTCAGTTGGCGAAGCAGATGGCTATCTCTGCAGACTTTGGCAGGGTATACGAAATCGGACCAGTTTTTCGTGCCGAGAACAGTAACACATATCGCCACTTGACGGAGTACACTGGCCTGGATATCGAGATGCAGATCGACGAGCATTACCACGAAGTTCTTCGTGTCCTTGACCGTACATTCAAGACTATTTTCAAGGGCATCTATGAGCGCTACAGGCCTGAGATCGAGGTTGTCAAGAAACACTTCCCGCACGAGGACTTAGTCTGGTTGGATCAGACCCCAATCATCCCATTCGCCGAAGGTGTTCGCATGCTGAACGAATCAGGGTGGAGAGACGACAACGGCAATCCGCTTGACGAGAATGAAGATTTGGGTACCCGCGATGAAGTGCAACTGGGTCGTGTCATCAAGCAGAAGCTTGGTACCGACTACTATGTGTTGGACAAATTTCCAGCCAACGCACGACCATTCTATGCCATGCAAGATCCGAACAATCCAGAGCTTACCAATTCTTTCGATATCTTCTGTCGTGGACAGGAAATCCTAAGCGGTGGCCAGCGTATCCATGACTCTAGAATGCTGCTTGATAAGATGACCAGGCTCAAAATGGACCCCTCAAGCATGGAGGAGTACATCCAGGGCTTTCAGTGGGGTGCACCACCTCATGGTGGTGGTGGCATTGGTCTGGAGCGTATTCTCATGCTCATGTTGAACCTTGGAAACATTCGACACGCTTCCATGTTCCCCCGTGATCCCAAGAGCTTGCCGGAGAAGCCAGTTGTCAAGCAGCTGCGTCATCCAGATGCAAGCACCATGCATCCCCCATGGGAGGGACAGGATCGCGTCTTGGCCAAGATTGACTTGCAGCCTATTGAGAAGCTTATTGCAAACTATGGAGATGCAACCAACACATCATGGCTCGAGCCCCGCACGGAAATTTGGCGTGACCAGCACACTGGTGCGGCAGTCGGGTTCGTGCCTCAGGATGGCTTTGCTATTACTGTTGGTGACCCATTGTGCCATGAATCTCAGTACGTGAAGACCATGACCGGCTACTTGAAGTACATCAAGAAGGAGCGCAATCTCAAGCCACTTTGGCTCCTGGTTGGTGCGCCTGTTGAAGAGGTACTTGCCACAAAGTTCAACTGGCGAACGTTCTCCGTTACAGGCGAGCAGCGAGTGGACCCAGCCCACAACCCTGCAGACAAGGATGCGGACGTCCAGCGTAAGATCCGTCATGCTGAGAAAGAGGGGGTTAAAATCAGCGACTATCCCATTGGCGCACCGCCAGCCCCGGAGATCAAGAAGCAGGTCGATGCCCGTGTCGAGGACTGGTTGAAGAACCGCAAGGGTCGTCAGGTGCATTTGACCAACATCCACCCATGGCAGGATGAGGAGCACCGGCAATACCACATTGCACAGACGCCCGACGGCACTATTGTTGCCTTCGTCGCCATGGCACAACTGTCTCCTGATCACGGCTGGCAGGTCAAGTACTCGCTTGATTTTCCCAACGCACCCTCAGGGTCTATCGAGTATATTGTCACACACGCACTCAAGGCAGTCGCTGCTTCTGGTGCTGAGACCGTCACCTTCGGTGGAGGCGCTAGCTCCAAGTTTACTCCTGGACATAACGTCAAGGGCACTCGCGTCAAGGTGCTTAGCCGTGCATACCACGCTATTGCGACCGAGCTCAAGCTCACAAACAAGACGGAGTTCCGCGAAAAGCTGGGTGCAGTTGACGACCCGAGCTATATCTGCTACCCGCCACACGGGCTGGGCCCTATGGCGATTAAGGCAATCTTGAACTTTTTCGAAGATGATGAATAGATGGACATACTGTTACCGAAGTGAAGCGAAGGCATGATACCACGGGGCGTTACGGCCGAGTATACGAGTTGACGATTGCACGTTGGCTTACTTCTCTTTTGTTTGTGTGGTGATGCTTCGTTTGATTAGCTATAGACGCACTTATTCCCTAATACAATACCCCTCCCCCCATTTTACGTTGTGATCGATGCACTACAATAATTGTGATGCATTGAACTATTTGTTCGTATGAAGATGTTAAGTTTTAAAACTAAATTCCTTTACAAGTGCATCATCCCATGAGCGTTGTAGCTTTTCGCTTCTGACAGTCTTGCGTATAATGTACCATGAATGTTACTCAAGCTATTTTGTAAACACAAGCCAACCAATGGTTATGCTCCTGACCCGCTTACTCATGCACGACATCTAATGGCCGCCGTATTCCCATTTTGAGGCTTGCGGAATATAAAAACGGCACTCTTTTAGTCCACAAAATCGCACCAACCCCACAGCACTCAAATTCCCTGCAGCGCACAAGACTCGGACAACTGTGTGACCTAATCGGGAGCAGCACGAGATGACGGCAGCCGAAGGGTCGATACCAATGGCGGGGGAAACTCGGATTGCGGGGTACGCCATGCCCAGCATTCAGCGTCCCGGAGTCTGGAGTCGGCTTCGTAAGGTTGATTGAAGAGCGATGTGATTGGTCAATGGCGGGCTGCCCCATGGTAAAGACAGCCGCTCAACGTTTGGATGGTCTTGTGTGGGTTCGGAAAGTCGTCGGAAGGATGTTCGTCATCAGCATGTTTTTGGAGAAGCTAGACAGGATGCGAATATGACTTGTCGAGTGTGGAGGTGCTGAGTGATTCAGAGATGGAAATATAAGACAAGGTCGCTGCCAGGTCTAGGTGAATATCAAGAACGCAGGCTGAGCGGCTCACGTCAAAGGAGTGCTTCTTCCGTTTAAACGACAGCTCCTCTTTTATAACTGCGTTCCTTGGTCCTCCCTCCTGTCTCCTCTTCGCGACCTTCACGATGTTCCTCACGGTTTTTCTCACGCCATATACCCTCATACTCCTCCCGGTCTTCTACTATATCCTGCCATATCTTCGTAGTTGGCAGATCAGGGACATTCCTGCACCCTTTCCTGCAGCGTTCACAAACCTCTGGCTCCTCCTCCAGGCTCGTCAAGGAAAGCGCTATCTGGCCGTGGATAATGCACACAAGAAGTATGGGAAGCTAGTCAGAATACAACCTGATCATGTTAGTATTGCGGACGCCGATGCAATTCCAGTCATCTATGGTCATGGCAATGGAATGTTGAAGAGGTAGGTCTTGTCTGTAGAGTGAACTGAGAATAGCACTGACGGTTTAGTGAATACTATGACGCCTTCGTCTCCATCCGCCGCGGCCTCTTCAATACCCGTGACCGCGCCGAACACACACGCAAGCGCAAGACCGTCTCACACACTTTCTCAGCCAAGTCAGTCCTTCAATTTGAACAGTACATCCACCACAACCTTGAAGAACTGCAGAGGCAATGGGATCAGCGTGCTGCCTCCAAGCAGGGCGGCTGGTATCAAATGGACGCCCTGAATTGGTTCAACTATCTAGCTTTCGATGTCATTGGTGACCTCGCTTTCGGCGCGCCGTTCGGTATGCTTGAGAAGGGCAGAGATTTCGCAGAGGTCAGGAAGACACCAGATTCTGAACCTACGTTTGCGCCTGCTATCGAAGTCCTAAACCGTAGGGGTGAGGTTTCTGGGTATGTTAAACACTTACTAGATCATTGCTTGCATGGCTAACCTTGGTATTTAGAACGATTGGCATCCTTCCCCAACTCAAGCCTTACGCCAAGTACCTCCCGGATCCCTTCTTCAGCCAAGGCATGAAGGCCATCGAGAACCTCGCCGGTATCGCCGTAGCCCGTGTGAATGAGCGCCTCGCACGACCAGACACCGACCGTGTCGATCTTCTGGCGCGTCTTATGGAAGGTCGCGACGAGACCGGTAACAAGCTTGGTCGCGAGGAACTCACAGCTGAGGCCCTTACCCAACTTATCGCTGGCTCAGACACAACCTCTAACACCTCTTGCGCCCTGCTCTTCCACTGCCTCCAGCACCCTGAGGTTATTCGCAAACTGCAGCAAGAGCTCGACGAGGCGCTGCCAAGCGACGATGTTCCAACATATGCGGCTGTAAAGGACCTGCCATATCTTGATAAGGTTATCAAGGAGACCATGCGAATCCACAGCACATCTTCCCTTGGTCTGCCCCGTGAGATTCCCCCTGGTCCCGGTCTCACTATCAACGGCCGCCATTTCCCACAGGGCACAGTCCTCTCCGTTCCAGCATACACGATTCATCACTCAAAAGAGATTTGGGGCCCAGATGCAGATACCTTCAAGCCTGAGCGATGGGAGAAGATCACTGAGAAGCAAAAGGCCGCCTTCATTCCATTCAGCTATGGGCCAAGGGCCTGTGTTGGCAGGAACGTCGCGGAAATGGAGTTGGCGCTTATAGTGAGCACTGTCTTCAAGCGATACGAGTTCGAGTTGAGACAGGGCGAGATGGAGACGCGGGAGGGCTTCTTGAGGAAGCCGCTGGGTTTGGAGGTTGGCATGCGCAGGAGGAGATCCTAGAATTACATAGAGGCAAATGCAAGCGGCGAAAATGCATACTTCATACCGTTGTCTTTACTTTTCCCTTGTATATGTTACAAGCCACACAGGTCCAAGCTGGCACTCCATTATGTCAAATGTATTCACTATATGCATTCTATTGCATAAATCCTTATATTTACAATGCTACTGTATCTTTCTGGCGCTCTGTGCTTGCCATCAACGATATTCACCAGCTTAGGGGTTCAGCGTCTTATATGCTTGCATGTGACGTATCATGGCTGGAGTTTTGAAGAATGTCCGCTCTTGGCCATCTTTACACACAATAACCCTAAAGCACTCCTCCCTGTAGATTATACTAGAGTCTCTCAAGTCCGGCACCTCGCTCTGGAATTTGATCTCGGGCCACATCTCGTCTGACTTGGACAACTGTTCGGATGGAGTTGTGAGTTCAAACTCAAAGGCTTCTGAATGTTCTCCGTATCTCCTAGCGATGTCACCGTAGAAAATGGCTGACACAGAGGCTGCAATGGCGGCGAGAGATTGTCGCTGTTGGTGATGTGCAAAAATCCATCGCTTCAAAATAGCCTTGTGCACATTTTGAAGACAAGCAATATCACCATGTTCGTATGCGTAACGAGCAATGTGCAGCACTCGCTCGATACCTTGAAACATTGAATGGGACCAACCATGCTTAATAGCCATGCCTAGAAATGTTCAATACAGAACCAGGGATGATCGAGCGGTTGGTGTCAACGAACCTAAGAATTGAGCCGCGTCCTGGCTGTAGATGAGTTGGGCGAAGCCCTCGATTTTCTTGTAAGCTTCCACAATATCCGGGGTAGCTTTGATAGCTTTTTGAATACTATCAAGGCCCGGTGACTTGCCTTTCATTGACTTTGTCCATTTCTTTCGAAGTGAGTTGAAGGCGTTCTCGTTGCGGAGATTAGCTATATCTGACACGAAGTTTCGATCCTTCCAAGCATAGTTCGTAGGAGATGGTGGAGGTAAGAGCACAACATTTTCGATTGGACCGAGAACTAGAAATGGTTCCAGGACGAAGAAGATGGCGGCAGTCACCTCTTTATGTCGCCAATGTTGTTTGCACGCAGGCCGGGGAGTGATCCGCAGTCGCTTGAGAGCCGTTGGGTTGGAGCCCGACAAGGATGGTGACAGGAGCCCGACCAATTTCCGGACGGTGTCGCGGACCTGATACAGTTCATATTCTTCGTAGGTGATGGCAGAATCGCCAATGCCCCGGACTTTCGACTGCGAGTGAGCAAAACTGATCTCGACATCGAGTTGACGAATACGGCGTGCACTTGATTGACAAAGCTTCTTGTTCAGTTCCTCGAAGATAGTGGTGGTAGACTCACGCGTCCATTGCTTTCCAAAAATCGCAATAGAAGTTGGCCAAACTCTAGCCTCGAACTTAAGTTCGTTGTAGATGAGCAAAGTGGCGTCTTGGTAGAATTGTTGGTTGACGAACAACACAGCAGTGTGAGGATAATTGACATGACCGCGATGAAGGCGAGAGGCTGTGATGGTATCCGGAAGAAGGTATCGGAAGATCATCAGCCGCAACTCCGTGGGCAGGCGTGTAATGTAGCAGGGGAGTGTCTCTGTACCTTTCTGGTGTTTCTCACAGAGGTGGTACGGCGGCGTATGTGGAGCAATCCGATTGCAGACGTAGCCGCATTCTTCAGTAGCCTGGCAATTGCCCGCTTGCTTTCTGCCCCTATACGACCATTGATGTGTCCTGCATACAGGGAGCAATCCCTCATCGAAGACGTAAGCCTTGCGGCTGCATTTCTTACCCGAGTATGTGAACCCATTGCAATGTGTCGCTAATGTAGTTCTGTGATATTCACAGTGTTCTTCGTGATTACTGTGGAACTCAGATTCCTCGTCCGATCCAAACTGACTGTCGTATTCAGGATCGTTTGCGACACCACAATCGCCTCCGAAACAACTATCGGATTGGTCATCAGTGTAGTAAGAGCTTTCAGGAGAGTTACATGCGTAGATGCGAGGGTTGAATGTGTAGCCGCGAGCTGCATGTGGAAGGCTTGAAGGAAGACTAGAGAGCGGAGTCGAGACTCTCCTGGTTTTGCTTGATGCACTGACCATGGCGAATCTGGATAGCAAAGGAGGGACAGTGTCGATCTGAGCGAAGTTGTTCTGTTATGCTATCCTTTTGGGGTAAGAGAGGACACAACGCGTTGGAAAAAAGCGCGCCATCAGGTGACCTTTGAAAGTGAAGAAGGACCAGTTCGCGACTGCTCACCTCCACCTCAGAGCAGCCGCAGTGCAAGTTGGAAAGGAACCACGTACTAGCACATCCAGTATTTGCTAGTAATGGGGATTGCGCTGCATTGATGGGTATCTGCTGCACGGTCTTTAGCTACTTTGCATAGTTGAGACATGTTGGCACCAATGCTATCTTCTCACTCTGTTGAACAAGATGCCTACTTCTTTCAAGTCTCTTGCTAGCAATGTTTGATTCAATGCAATCATTACGCCATAACACCATTAAATGTTCTCGGCCGTCATTGGCTCTCTTCGTCCCATCTCACCATGCCCATCTACGGTTATGCTTCTCTTACAGCCCATAGCTTTAGTTGATGAAATTCACACAGAAGAAGTGCAACAACAAGCTTCCAAACACATAGTCAGCAAATGCCCGCTCGTGCGAAATGTTCTCGAAGTCCGCCTTGTTCTCAGGGTTGGTTTGAATGCGTAGGGACGCTGTAAGGACAAATTGGCCAACACAAGCGCTGAATCCGGACAAGAAAGCGTTAAAAGGCTATAACAGGCTATTAGCATTCCAGCATGCCAGTCACCCCATTGAGTGCATAAAAGATACACGATGAAACTTACGAAGTTGCCCACGAGAACCACGTAGAGGAATTGCAGGGCGCCAACTACGACTAAGAAAGCCATGAAGCTATCAAGGAGCTTTGTGCGCTGTGTTGTCTTCTCAACATAGCGGTTCCATACTTCCTGCAGGATATCTTGTGCGTCGTTCGAGGATTTGGGGTTCGCAGCTGAGTACTGTTTACCAGATACATTCTGAGGAGCGGTTGTGCGTTGTTTGGGCGACATTGTGAAGTCTGATTGAACCGAGGTATCGAGTGGGTGACAATGGATCGATTCAATGTACTTGGTGTTGAGCTGGAGCTTGAGCTACGTACACACGTTGAGGCCACATTCATAAGCGTTCCTGGCGTCGGCGCTCCGGAAGACCGACCTCTCCCCGCATATAATCCTTGGAACAACAGCTAGCTCAAGGTACCGTCATCAATCTTACTACTCACACCACTCCTCACTTACCTACCCACTTCGACAACATTATCAAGATCCAGCTAAAGCTTCACGATCTCTCAAACTTTTTCTCAAACTTTTCAATTCTTCCTCCCCCACTTTTCTAAATAAAAATAATGGTAAGGACCTCCAAGAGCTCTCTACTGGCTCCTCACCGGCTTCCTGCCTCATCATACCTGCACAATTACATTTAATACTAAAAACAACACAGTCTCTTGCAAATACCGCACTTCTCCTTGGCGCATTGACAGCTGGTGGAGGTATCACAGGCTATGTTCGCACAGGATCCGTTCCCTCCGTCGCAGCCGGTGTCACTGTTGGATTGTTGTACATCTTTGGTGGCCTGCGCATCCAGAATCGAAACCCTTACGGCGTTGAGCTCGCACTCCTTGCTTCGATCGTCCTCGCTGGCAGTTCAATTCCTCGTGCCATCAAGTCGGGCAAGCCCCTGCCTATCGGGTTGAGCATTTTGGCTACTTTTGGACTGTACACTTTTGGCACTGCATGGCAGAGGGGGAGTGCAAGGGCTTGAGTAGAGAGTGTGCGTGACAGTAAAGTTTCGCATCTATGCTGCATAAGTTTGCAATATAATCAGAAGATTCGAGTGCATGTTATTGTCTTTTTATTGATTTTGCAAACATGTGCTTCATACTTAACGTTTTGTGAGGTTCATTTTATAAGGTTCATTTAGCGACCGTTCATTCTCTTCAGTTTAAACTCCTCCCTTACAGCCTCACCTAATCTTCTAATCCCCTCGTCAATCTTCCCTGCTGGCGCCGCCGCATACGTCGCCCTAAAGAATAACGTATCATGGCTCTCCTCGTTGTCCGCATAGAACCAACTACCCCTCATAACAAGCGCTCCATGATCAATAACTTTCAAAAAAATCTCTTCCTCAATTGCCTCAATACTCTTCTTTGGATAATCGGGGTGCTTCCTAAAGTCGATCTGCATCCAGTGGAACATACCCGCCATGGGTGGATTCCAGCTCATCACCTCCCGCGGAAGGTGTTTGGCGCATGATGCAAGGATAGTGTCTCGTCGCTTTGTATACTCCATACGGATGTAGATTAGCCAGTCAAGATAGCCGGCATGGCCCCAGTGTTCATCTAGCAGCTTAAAGAGCACAAGTTGGGACACGCCGGAGGGGTTCTGGGTGCATACGTCGGCGTGCTTTTGGTATTTTTCAATCACTTCGGCCGAGGCGGTTAGCCAGCCAATGCGGGATCCAGGTGCGATTACTTTAGAGAAGGAATCTAGGCGCATGACACGGCCGTCAGTGTCCATGGAGAGAAGACTGGGTACCAGTGACTTCAGGAACTCGTTGTGTGTCTTTGGAGGTGGGACATCTGGGGTATTGGGTCCGGTGTATGGTTGCATTTGGAGGAAGTAGTACGGCTCATCTTCGATGATATAAATATCATGCTTCTGACATACTTTGTACAGTGCTCGTCGACGTTCTGTGCCCTGCGTTGCACCAGTGGGATTCTGACCGGTGGGCACTGTGTAGAGGAGATGGGGCTTACGCGAGCCTCGTTCGTTAACGTCCCAATTGGAGAGGATGTTGTCCATGGCTTCGGGCAGCAGACCTTCAGCATCGATAGGAACGCCGCAGACACGAACACCCATAGGTCGTGCTGTCTCTACAGCCGCCGAGAATGTGTACTCTTCTGAAAGCATCATATCACCAGGTCTTGTTAACAGTCGTAAAGCCATGTCTAGCCCAGAAGTGCTTCCAATACTCATTGTGCATCGCCAGTCCTCATACGGCGGGTCGTGCACCATCTCAGTATGTTCAGTCACCCATCGCAGCATCTGCGCGGCTCCAGCACCCTGTCCATAGTTGAATGCTGTCGAAATGTCGTAAGTAGACTTGTTCTCCGCAAGATCGTGTTTTCCTGCTGTAATAACGACACCAGATTTCTTTGTCTCTGCTTCAGAGAACTTTCCAATCGCGGGTACCTTTAGTGACAGCTCTTCGAAAGGGAAGTACTCGCTTGAGGGTAATCCACCACCGAGAGATATTATACCAGGCGTGCTGAGGTATTTCGCAGCATTCTTCAGAGAGTTGCCCTTCCGTATCTGGGCTTCGGGGCTGAAGTAGTCTGGTCAATACAAGTTAGTCTGCCGTGATACCCCATGGTATAGCGAACAAGGACATGTAAAAATAAGAGAATTAAAAAACAGCACCTACGGTTCCAGGATTTAGCCTTAGGCTTGTGATCATGTGATCGTAGTCTGAAGTTCGCTGTGTTGGCTGGAGCTGCAGTTCCCCATTGAGCTCGATCTGTCTTCTTACGACGTCCGTATATATCATTGCTCTGTACGGGAGCAGTCAAAGGGTTTGGCAGAGTGACTCCAATGGTATCTGATACTGCTGAGACCTCGGTAGCGGAAGGCGGTGCCATCATTGACACTCGTGTACAGCCTCAAACGTGTGGTTATTCAGTCTTTATTACCTAGTAACAATATATAATGTTCTTGGTCCTAAATTGCAATGGCCCTGTAGTGTCAAGTCATTCCAATTTGAAAGTGTGTAGTGCAAGAGGCAATTGTTGGGGTACGAACCCCTTTATCATTCTCGCCATATCACGCCCTGCGCGTTCAAGACCCACGGTCCTGCATCATTCATACCCGAATAGGAGCGGCTAGGTACGGATCGGGCGAGCGACATCAAGCGATCCAGTCAGATCGACTCCTATGGAAATGCTCGGTACTAGCTGTACGCCCTATGCACTCCGAGTTACTCTCCGATTACTCCTCCAGTGTGATGCTTACGATGTGTCGAGTCCTGCCGGTTGCAGGGCAGTATATAACCTGGATATAACTGTTGTTAAATGTCAACTCGTGATGATGACGGAATGAAGGAGGGTCCAGCGATACGTAAGACGTTGGACGTGAGGAGCCAATCGGTGGTTTTACAAAGTTGTAACGCCGTTCGAGGATATACGCTTGCAAACGCCGTAGACGTACAAAGCCGCAGTCAACCGCGCTCGACGGGAGTGTACAGATACCACGTCTTCCATATACATCCATATTCCCCACAGAGTAACCTTGATCCTTTGGGCTGCCCCAAAACTATTGAGCGCAAGCACGCAGGACTCCTGTAATTGGCACTCTGAAGATCGCCATAGACATTATGGATTTCTATCGTCTACCTACAACGTTCAATCATTACCTCCTTCAACTCTTGGTATAAAACAGCAATGCAAATGCCCAAATATTGAAGAAATCTCGACGCCCAACCTGAAGCGCTTATGCAACCGTGCCATGCAAGCCCGCGTGAAACCGTAAATGTAGCCCAATGTCCCCGAGCAAGACGCCTCCTCCCTGCCTATGTTTGGTGTCAAAGAAGGAGGGTGAAGGCGAGATGCCACAAGATGCTCAGTAACAATGGCATCTTACATGACTGTACAATTCTCGTCCTTGCCATCTTTCCCCTCTCTTCCACTTTTCTTGAGCTTCCCTCTGTCGTTGCCCGTTGGCGTGTGTGCCTGACCAGATGCCGCAGCCTGGATGATGGCAAGACGTTGTTTTGCTCTTTCGTCTCCATGATCAGCGGCTTTAACGTACCAGACGTTCGCTTCCAATGGATCACGCCTGCATCCAATGCCCATCTCTGTAAAGTAGCCACAAGCGTACTCAGCTTTGGGAAGACCTATGTTGTTTAGCAATCGAGACTTCCGGAGCAAAGGGAATGATACTTACCGTGCTCCGCAGCCTTCTTGGCCCATTCATATGCCTCATTCTCGTCCTTTTCCAAAACTGGCTCGGCACCGACCATGTACCATGCGCAGAGATTCATCATTGCTTCAGGAATGTCGGCTTGGGCAGCGCAGTTGTAGTAGTGAACTGATAAAGCAGCGTCTTTGGGACAACATAGGAGTCCATGCTCGTAAGCCTCGCCTAGTTTCAGAGCAGCGGCAGGGTGTCCTAATTCGGCGGCTTGCGTAAAAAGTTGGACTGCGTAGATCTCGTCTTTAAAGATGTCGTCCCCATAACCCGTTTCGTGCAAGAGACCCAACTCGTATGGCGCGTTGTTGTACTGATAGTCAGCCGACTCAGATGCGCGCTTCAGCCACTTCACACCTTCTCTGTATTTGCCTTGCAGGCCCATATCACCCCTCAGACATGCAGAACCAAGTCGTGTTGCGGCCCCAGGATGATTCTTCGAGGCGGCAGCACGGAAGAACTGCACAGCTTTTGCGTAGTCTTTGCGGCATCCCCAGCCGAACTCGTAGCAAAGAGCGGCGCGATACCCTGATTCTGCATGACCATGTTTGCTCGCAGCAACAAACAACGGGAATGCTCGATCATAGTCAGGCTTATCCTTGTTGAACAAACCCGAAGCATATCCGTCTGCAAGGTAGTATTGTGCAAACGGGTAGCTGCGGTCGGCTAAACGCTGCAGTATCTGGCGCGCTTCTTTCAGCATCTCTCCAGGTGATAGCCCATGGTCATCGTTTGTAGAGCCCGATGCCATGATTTCGCGTGCAACCTGTACCATGAACAATGCAAACTCATACTGGATTGGACTATCCTGTGTCTTTTTCACATTTGCCCTATACATTTCCAGTGTCTTCTTGGTATCAAGAAGAGATGCATTCTGTCCCACAGCAGTTCGAAGCTGCGAATTCCCTATGTTTGCAGCTGGAGCGATCTGCTGATTG
Source organism: Leptosphaerulina australis (assembly GCA_026120165.1). Lineage (NCBI taxonomy): Eukaryota > Fungi > Ascomycota > Dothideomycetes > Pleosporales > Didymellaceae > Leptosphaerulina > Leptosphaerulina australis. Next base: position 157,727 of record JALRMI010000004.1, read on the forward strand.
TACGGTAAGTTCAGCAAGTCAACATATGATACAGGTCTGATATCTGGCGACCTGCGGTTCGCTGGGACCTGTCGCTGGAAGTTGATTGGAGAACCACTGGGCGAGGGAGACCCACCCACCGAGAGGCGTGGGGAATGTGTACGACCTCGCGCGTTCAGTTCCGAGCCCAGGGTGTAAGCTGAGCTGGGTCTTGCATGTGTGGTGCGGGGCACTTGTAACGGTGAACCTACACCGGTGCCAAAGTCGATCCCGTTTGAATGATTTGACTCGGCGCCGAGAGATTCTACTGGAGAGTGGACCGGTGAGTGTATTGGATCGCGAGCTGGATGCGTTGACAGCGGCGGCGTTGGCTGTGAGTAATGGCCAGCCTGATACTGCTCCCGCGGAGTATAGACAGACTCGAGCTCGTCATGTACACCCACCATATCCAGCTCTGCGGCGTGGGAATACCGGCTGCCGTATGAGCCATCGCTGATATGTAGCTGTCGGATGGGTATATCCCTAGTCACTGCTTCCGAGGCTCTTGAGTCTCTATTACCCCCTATGTCTGATGTCTCTCTGGACGGTGTCCTTGAGTGACCGACTGAGCTTGGTGTGAGAGACGACCCTGATTGCCGCGACTCCCGCCCTCCAGCTACTGTGTCGGCATGCTCGTCGATACTAAAGGAAGGGATAGGAGGCCGGCGGGTAGGCGGGTCGCGAGCAGATGCTGCTGGAGTCTGTTCAGCCATTGTTTTGGTAATGTATTGCGCCGTGTTTTTCTCTTTTCCTCTTTCTTTCTCTCGCTATGTTGCTCTCTCGCTCTCTCGATATCTCGATATCTCGCTCTCTCGCTCTCTCTCTCTTCCCTTTAGACTCTTCGTAGAGACGATTTACTGGTGTTCGCTGATCTGGTGTCGGTAGGTCACGGATGTGTATTGAATTGCAAACAGTCAAGTCATGAGACCAAAATATAATGCAGAATGTGCCTGTATTGTCTGTTGCCTGATGTCCGTCAGCTTCCTGAGTTGTGGCGTGGAATGTTCAGAGTTGCGGTAGGCTGTAGGACATGCATGCGAACCTGAACTGGGACGGATGGAACACTCACAGCTGAAGAAACACGGTACCGGGAGAGCCCAGCTTCCGCTAATGCAGATTCTACGTTGTCTGAATTGGCTTCAGGATGGGCGCCTCGCTGAGTATGTCCCGAGGCGTGGCCGCTCAAGCTTCCCCACTATCGGCGGCGAAGGCAAGCACAATGGGGCAAGTAGACGTGATCCTCGGCAGAATTGGGGTAATGTCAAATTTTTTGGTTACTACACGTCGACATCACTTTCTTGTATTAAACCTGTTAGTGGAATAAGTAACAGTTCCCAACTATTAATAGTCTGCCACCGAGCAGCTGACGATGTACATCTCATTGTACGCGCAACTCTCCTATTCGGTACACAATACCTTTTTGGCTGTGCTGGCTAAGTGGCTCTTGAATGCTTTGCGCAGTCTGGCTACTAGCCTATGCAGCCCTGTGCGACCCTATGTGACCTCTGTTCTCTGCGCAGTATGTCAGAACATTCAGGAACCAAACGAAGCAAGAGAGTTGTGTTGACCTGTAGAGATGACGAGAAAGAAAGGACTAGATTCTAGCAACAAGCTGGTTACTTGGTGGCAGTTGGCAACTGGGTGGTGAACTATGTTGTGGCTATTGATTTGTTTACATAATGTGTATAGAAACCCGTAACACGTGTATTAACAAATGTCAATACCTGACAACGCGTCGATACCGGTGTCAAGATGTCGCGCTACCCCTGATTCTTACAGGCCCCACGCAAGCGCCCCACTCAAGTTCCCTCTTTACGTTCGCACTAGGAGACACTAACGTGAGTTGCTAAACACCCCAAATGAGCTAAGAGACGAGACGAGACGAGACGCGAGATGAGAGACGCGAGATGAGAGACGCGAGATGAGAGACGAGAGACGAAAGACAAGAGACCAGCCGCTACAGTCTCCCTCGGTCTGCTCCGAGAAGTACTGGGGCCGAGTGAACATGGTAGAATGTAGCGCATAGGGTAAAAAAGCAACCTGGCTGCGAGTTCAGGAGATTCAGCCAGCTACAGTTGATGGTGCTGCCTTGTTGATTGAGTCGTGTATTGGACTGGACGCCGCACGAGGAGAAATGCCTCAAATTGGAACGGAGGATACCCAGTAGCGTAAAATCCTCATGTGTCTACAAGCACGCATTCGCCATATTCCCCATAGCTAGTGTTGGGGCGCTGGAGGCTGACAATTGTTGAGGAGTGTAATGCGCTTTGCCATTGCAACACCAGCCCCAGTTCTCCATTACGAGGCAGATGGTATGTCACTTCTGGCGAAAAATCAATGCCATCGCACGGCACAGGAAGCTTGTTCAAGCCGAAGATGCCGATTGATGGTGGAAAGCCCTGCAGGATTAGAGGACCGAGCGCGTGGCACTATGGACCCTGAAGCTCCGCCGGATGTGTGGTTTTGGTTGCCTGTTAGCGCCTGTCAATAAAGCAGCGTGCGCCGTCTCTCTGACGCACCTCGACGTGGTCCATGGAATCCGACTCGTCCAAGGGCTCTGTGGATGCAGTCTTCGCGCTGCTGCAGGCACAAAGGGGTGAAAAGACCTAGGCGTGGTAGTCTTCGTATCCATCAGGCTTCCAATATGAGTTCGCATCTGCATTTTGCTGTTGACATACCAGCCTGTTCCTAGCCTCGGTGAATGTGAGCTGCAGTGACATTCGCAGCTGCTAGGCACGACATTGTACCGGCCATGTTTCATTAGGCGAAGTCTTGTAGTAGTGGATTGATAAATCGCCAAATGAGAGACCTTGCAGCACGTCGATCCAGGGCCAACGAGGAACTGTGTCTAGTTACATGCTCGCTTCTTCTTTGCAGCGGGGGTGGGATTCTTGAGTGCAACTTGTTTGTGAACAGAATAGAGCGGGCACCAGTTGCACAGGGCAGCTACAACTACATGTGGGAAGCACTATGCCAGGGTCTACTCGAGATGACCAGGTGAAGAGAATAGTGGTCACTGACAGGGAGAGAGATCTGCCACCACAGTGTTTTTTTTGAAATCACGATGCTTGCGGGTCGAGCTCTGAACGCCCGTAGTGGCTAGTGGTGGGTAAGTAGTATCCAAAATAGTATTTCTGGCTGATGCAATTCGCCTGTGCCGCTGTTTCTGGCAAGGGGCACCTCGCCCCATCATTCAGTTGACCTCGCAACCTCCCGCTCCAGGGCTGCAACAGCATTGAGCCTTGCTGCCACATCGTTCGCTGCTTTGCGCTGTTTCCATCTCCACGATCGTTCCTCCTGTGGGCTCCATTCGCTGTTGCCCCAGAGCTCGCTCGTTGAAACACCTGGGTACTTTCCTTGCACCTTCCGGACTCCCGCATCTACCCCGTGCCTATCGCCCCCACAGCAACAGCATCAACACCACAGCGTTCTGTCTCCACCCGCTCGCTCAGTCAGTTACAGCAACAACAGCAGCAACGGCAGCAACGGCAGCAGCGCCAGCGCCAGCACCAGCGCCAGCACCAGCGCCAACATCGACAACGACTGCAACAGCAACAGCAGCAGCAGCAGCAGCAGCAGCAACAACAACAGCAACGACAAACGCAGCAGAAACAATAGCACCTTTTTTAAGAGAACAGCTCCTTATTGTGCTCCATTCTTTACCCCGCGGCCCTTGCCGGCCTAACTCGACTGGACTGTGTCACGGCGGCCGAGGCTGCAGTCCTCCATAATGTCTCACCCACAGCGACCAGAGGAGTCTCGGAGGGGACAACGACATTCTTATCGCGACTCAACATCACACCACCGCCGCCGCCGGGCCTCCGATGCCGAGAACACGCGTTCCCATGACCGTACGCACAGCCATAGCAAGAGCAGCGCCCACACGCACGCTCGACCGCTCCCCTCACCAGGTACACCGGTGCCCATGGAGCGCGATCCCATTATGCGCAGCCAGCACTCAACGCCTGCGCATGAGCTAGGCAGAAAACGCAGTCTGATTCGACCAGAACGTCGCCGAATTGATCCCAGCGACCCCAACTATCATTACCGTAAACATGCGCAGAGGATGAACGTTCAGCCCTCGACAACTGGCAATGACCCTATCATGGAAGATGCCATGGAGGCTGAGACAATCAGCTCTGAGAGCACCGATGTGAAACCGCCGCACATGCGCAATACCTCGGGGGGTTACAACGACAAGCAGGCGCCCCTGGACGATGGGGAGCCGCACGTAGCGCGCAAGCTGACACGGAGCAAGACCATGGAGAACCTGGAGAGGCAGCGGCAGAAAGAGAAGGACAAGATGCGGCCCCCAAGTCTGTGGAACGTTTACTGCGCCATCATCACGTTCTGGTGTCCTAACGCAATTTTGAAATGTTTCGGCAAACCGCAGAAGGCGCAGCAACGTGCTTGGAGAGAAAAGGTCGGTCTGGTCAGCATTATTTTGATGATATGCGCATTCGTCGGATATCTCACATTCGGCTTCACTGAGACTGTCTGCCCGTCTGGCAGCAATGCTCGTCAGCGGGTGAACAAGGTTGGTGGTGGATACATGATCATTCACGGCAGAGCATACGATTTGGCCCAGTCTACGCACCCTCTCGCACGAGGTGTCCCTGCTGGTGCTAATGTTCTTTTCGATCTCCCAGAGAAGCATGGCGGACAAGACGGTAGTTTTCTTTTTCAGAACGTCAATGGTGCTTGCAAGGGACTCATCACGCCCAAAGCCAACTCCGGTATCCCTGAGACTAACGGTAATTTGGGCTGGTATTTTCCTTGCCGCACCTTCAACCAAGATGGCTCCAGCAAACCCAACACCACCTTCCTGGAGTACAATGGCTTCCAGTGCCATACTTCGGATAACGCCCGCAAGGCTTTCTATGGGCTGAAGAACGCTGGAGAAGTGTATTTCACGTGGGACGACATCCGTAACAGCTCCCGTAATCTGATGGTTTGGGGGGGAGATGTCTTGGATCTGACTTTGCTTGACTGGTTCAACAGCACCCAGGTCAACGTTCCAAGCATTTTCGAAGAGATCAAGAACAATCCAGCGGTGCGCGGGGTGGACGTCACTCGCGCATACTCTTCCAGCTATGAAAAGCAGGTCGCGCGCTGCTTCACTGAAATCATCAAGGTGGGCTCCATCGATACGGAGAGTATTGGTTGCATTGCTTCCAAGGTTGTTCTCTACGTTTCGCTCGTATTCATTCTGGCTGTTGTAGTGGCTAAGTTCATTCTTGCATTAGCCTTCCAGTGGTTCCTCAGCAGGAAGTTTGGTGCCGACAAGACCTCGACGGGCAAGGCAGACTCAAAGCAAAGAAAGCAGCAGATTGAGGAATGGAGTGACGACATCTACCGTCCACCACCACGACTCGCAGATCCTGCCGCTGGACCTGACCGCTCAAGCAAGCGAGGAAGCACATTCCTGCCATCCACTTCCAGGTTCACAAGCCCCTACGCCATGGAAAAGTCGGCCAAGACACGAGCACCGCCAACGACTATGACTAGCCAGAGCACAGCATCCCGTTTGCTTTCCTCCAACAACGGCATGTACAGACAATTGAATACCAGCCAAGGCACCCTTCCAACGACATACTTCGAAGGCAAGAACCAGGGCCAATCTCGGTCGAGTCTGCTTCTTTCAGGATCCACTGAGCAGAACCGCTACTCCAGCGTTGCAGGTGAGGAGGGACCTGGCCCATCTGGCTTTATTCACGAAGCCGTCGTCCCCCAGCCCCCTCCAGAATGGCAGCCGTTTGGGTACCCCTTGGCTCATTCTATTTGTCTGGTGACAGCCTACTCTGAGGGTGCAGAAGGCCTGCGTACTACGTTGGATTCCATTGCCACCACCGATTACCCCAACAGCCACAAGTTGATTCTAGTCATTTGCGACGGCATGATCAAGGGTCAGGGTGAAGATCTGACTACACCGGAGATCTGTCTGGGTATGATGAAAGATCATGCAGTCCTGCCGCACGAAGTCCAAGCATTTTCCTATGTTGCAGTCGCTAGTGGTTCGAAGCGACACAACATGGCCAAGATCTACTCCGGGTTTTATGACTACGGAGAAGACTCGCGTATCGCTTTGGACAAGCAGCAACGTGTTCCAATGATGGTTGTCGTCAAGTGCGGTACCCCCGATGAGGCCACAAAGTCGAAGGCTGGTAACCGTGGAAAGCGCGACAGTCAGATCATTCTCATGTCGTTTTTGCAGAAGGTCATGTTCGACGAGCGTATGACGGAGCTTGAGTTTGAGATGTTCAACGGTATCTGGAAGATCACTGGTATTTCGCCAGACTTCTATGAGATAGTACTCATGGTGGACGCCGACACGAAGGTTTTCCCGGACAGTTTGACACACATGATCTCCGCCATGGTCAAGGATCCGGAGATTATGGGTCTCTGTGGCGAGACAAAGATTGCCAATAAGCGGGATTCGTGGGTTTCGATGATTCAGGTGTTTGAGTAAGTTTTCCCCTCGTATGACGATCGCGCCACTGACAGCGGTAGATACTTCATCTCGCATCACTTGGCTAAGTCCTTCGAATCGGTATTTGGAGGTGTCACTTGTCTTCCCGGGTGTTTTTGCATGTATCGCATCAAAGCCCCTAAAGGTGGCCAGAACTACTGGGTTCCAATCCTGGCTAACCCGGATGTCGTCGAGCACTATTCAGAGAATGTGGTCGACACGTTGCACAAGAAGAATCTGCTACTACTAGGTGAGGATCGGTACCTGTCAACGCTGATGCTCAAGACCTTCCCCAAGCGAAAGCAAGTTTTCGTTCCCCAGGCTGTATGCAAAACCACCGTACCGGATGAGTTCAAAGTCCTACTGTCACAGCGTAGGCGATGGATTAATAGTACAGTCCACAACCTCATGGAGCTTGTACTAGTACGAGATCTGTGTGGCACCTTCTGCTTCAGCATGCAGTTTGTTGTGTTCATCGAGCTAATTGGAACTTTGGTTCTACCGGCCGCTATCGCCTTCACCCTCTACCTAAGTAAGCCTTCGTACCCCAGGATTAATTTATTCTAGTGCTGACATTTTTCTAGTTGCTATCGCCATCAAAGCAGCTGTCTTACACACGGCTGCACCCGTCATCCCTCTTATCCTCCTTGCGCTCATTTTGGGTCTGCCCGCGGTCCTGATCGTTGTCACCGCCCACCGCTGGTCTTATGTTGCTTGGATGTTTGTTTACCTACTGTCACTCCCTATCTGGAATTTTGTACTTCCAACGTACGCGTTCTGGAAGTTTGACGACTTCAGTTGGGGCGACACACGAAAGACGTCAGGCGAGAAGACGAAGAAGGCAGGCCTAGAGTACGAGGGCGAGTTCGATAGCAGCAAGATCACGATGCGTAGATGGCACGACTTTGAAGCAGGTAAGGCGCACAATGTTCCCCTGATGATGCCTGTCACTAACATTCGATGCTAATAGAGCGGAGGCTTAAGACACCGGGCGGTGGGTGGTCACAGACGACGACATCGGCTGGAGGATGGCCGCAGCAGCAGCAGCAGCAGCAACAGCAGCAAGGATACGAGCCGTACTATGACAACTGATTTCTGCATTGTGGCGTCGCTTAGGAAGGGAATTCATCCTTTCGTTTGCGCGGCGAGCTAGAAGACTGCATATTGTACTACGTTTCTTCTTACTGCATTACTGGGATGCTTGGGGTTTATACTAACGCCATTTTACTCGCTTGTATGGGTACTTGTAGATGTTGGAACAGGCCAGTACAGAGGCTATCTAGACTAATTGTAATATCCATTCATTCATTCATTCATTCATTCATACATAGATACATACAGCACATAACTTCCGGTAAAACAAGGCGCGTGCTGAGCCGAAGATTCGGTATCTTGTCACGCCTGATACTCCTGTCTCCACTATGCACTCACATCCTTCGCCGTGTGGCGGCTGTGGTGTAGTGCCAGCGACTGTGAGCACAGCATACTCGTACGAACCTTGGCTGAACGTCCCTGTCACATATAGCAGCAGACAGTGGCCGGCAGCAAGACCACTCCTGTTCTTGTGCAATGTCTGTGTCCTAATCTGGACTGACATTATCTCGTCTCGCTTCCTGATACCGGTGCAGGAAGACAGAAACGGCACTGGAGCTACAAGACAGGGAGGTTGGCGAGTATGTGAGAGGTGATTCGCTCCACGCATGAGCCGTGCGACCTCGCCAGCTTGCAGTACCCGCAGAGGGTTGAACGTTGTCGTGTTGGCAGGCCATGTGAGCTGTAGCACATCTTCATCCCTATCCCCCCTCCCCCTCCCCCCCCCCCCCCCGCGCCTTTGCTCGTTGAATAAACCGTTGTGCAACTGCGCGCCAGGAAACACGATGTGTCGGCCGCTTAACCCTGACAGTGGGCGACGGCGTGTAGCTGGCTTTTGCACAGCAACGAACACAGATCTGCGGCGTGAAGATCTCAAGATCTGTGTGCTTGGAGGATCCTTGGGCATCAATGCAGCATCGTGGAGCAACTGGTGCTTCGTAGAGGCGTTCCTGATCTAGATCGTCGTGTTGCTTGACACAATATCGCGCTCCTGAACCACGGCGTTTGGAGTAGCATCTACGAGGGTTTCTAGATTGGCATTCCATCAGGGAGGAATGGACGAGCCATTCCTTCTCGTGCATGCATGGCCTGGTCCATGGTCGCTGGTCGCTGCTGTTGCTGCTGCTGCTATGCACCAAACCCTGCCTGCAGTGTGCAGGTCCAATAGTCCCGCACAACGACGAGTGCACCCGACATTGACACCCCCTAAGTCCTCGATACGGCATATTCTTCGCCTGTCGCTCCCGTACAGGCGGGCAGGAGAATAGTCAGCGTGGTCAGCGTGGTCAGCGTGTCATTCGACATCCCCTACATAGCGCCTGCATCCACATGTGTCGTTGGTGAATAAGTGTCGTCCAGTAGCAGCAGCAGCTTTCACCCCACGCTGCGCCGCCCATAGAGAGCCGCCGCGCCGTCGACTAGTAGATTGACTGCAGCCGTTCGCACCTCAGTTTGCATACTGTACACAGTGCGCCCATCCTCACCTGTTCCTGCCCAGTGGCTCTACGATCAACGCTGGCTGGCCGACACAACGATAGCGGGCTGCGATGACCAGCCCGCACTACTTGCTGCCACACGACGATGAGGAGCACAACCTCACGACTACGCCACCGAACAACGTCACCCTAAGCTACTCGGCCGACGTAGATGCAGACGTAGACATCGGCCATTCGACGTCCTTCAGCACACTCGCTACCACCGCGACACTCGCCACGCTGTCAGACAGCAGACCGTCCACCAGCGACGGAGAAGATGAAGTTAGTGACGACGACGAGAGCGGGGGCGTATCTTTAGCGGACTTCACTGAACCACCTGCACCGCCTGCCCTACTTGCGAACACTCTCGGCTCTGTAGACATCTACATGCAGGCCGCCATGGCCCACTTTCAGTCCTTTGCGCAAGACACAATACAGCCGCCGCCGCCCACCAGCGACATGACCTCCTTCCACATCAGCAACGTTCATATCCCTCCTCCTCCACAGTACATTGGGCACCTGTCAAGCTCTGAATCATCACTGGAGCCTCCACCGACTCACCATGAAGCCGCTCTCAGCATCAAAGACAAAGGCCAATTTGTACCGATCACTTCGTTCTTCCATTATCTTACACCAGAGAAACCCACCGTTCCTGGACTCGACCTCGTCCAGGTGCCAGACGTCATCTCACGAGAGGATTTGCAAGGCGACAAGTACGACTACCAGGGCATTGATTGGAGCGTGCGCAACACCACGAGATCTTCAGTGAGAAGCAAACGAAGAGAGTGTGAGGAGGAGAGACTGTCGCCTAGATTAAAGGAGACTCGCAGGGTATGCAACCAGTCGTGTGGAAGCTGGTATTGAACTAACGCAGGCCAGCAGCGGACGCCTCCAATGCGCAACACTGACAACTTCTTCTCGTTTCGAAGAAACAACACAACACATCGCGCCTACTTTCCTCACTTCCAGCTCCGAAACGTGCTAGCGGCGACATCCAGGAACGATGTTTTCTATGCCTCAGGCTGCAAGGTGTTCCGTACCGATGGTGACGGCTCCTCCTGCGATCAGGTCGTGGATCTGAGCAAGAAGCTGGCTTTTGAGGGGTCCATTACAACGATTGCGACACTGAACGACGTATTAATAGCAGGTGCTTTCGAAGGCGAGTATGCCCTCACCGATTTGGCATCGACAACAGACAGTCCCTGTACGTTCGGCCGCACGTCAGACTTCGGTTCAGATACCAAGTCCAAGATTGTCAATCATCTACATCTTTTTGGATCCCGGACTACATACCATCCCCAAGGCGTCCTATGCTCGAACGACCATCGCTTGCGCATACTCGATTGCGCGACCAATACCTTCACACACAACTTCCAATACTCGGCGGCCGTCAACTGTTCAGCCACCAGCCCCAATGGCCGAATGCGAGTTGTGGTTGGCGATTTCCAAGAGACACTCATCACAAACGCTGAAACAGGAAAGCCCTTCGAGGCACTCAAATCCCACACCGACGATGCCTTCGCGTGTGCATGGGCGGACGATGGCATCCATGTTGCAACCGCAGCCCAGGACTCCACTATCGTTGTCTGGGACGCACGATACTGGAGCAAACCCCTTTCAGTCCTTACCACCGAACTCAGCATTCCCCGCTCTCTCCACTTTTCACCTGTTGGCTCGGGCCCACGAGTTCTTGTCGCTGCAGAAGCAGATGATTACGTCAACATCATCAACGCGCAGACGTTCGAATCGAAACAGGTTTTTGACTTTTTTGGCCCAATTGGCGGCGTGACGTTTACGCCTGATGGCCAATCTCTCTTTATCGCCAATGGAGAGCGCAGATTTGGCGGCATCATTGAACTCGAGCGCACGGGCTGGGCTGAGCAAACCGCAAGGCGGAACTCTTTTGACAGCAAAGACGATGAGCTGATGACGGACTGGGGGAGCGACCACCACCTCAATAACTTTGAGAGAACGCATTCTAGCAATCTCGAGAGACAACGGCGTGGTGTCAATTTGAGCCAGCTTATCGTATGACGGCGGCTTTGTAGATGTTTGCAATAAAATCTGGTGGGTTTCGGAGGAACTAATCTTGAAGCATTACAGTTCTCTTTTCTTTACTCCGGCGTTTTTTTTTTTAGAGGTGGGCAGGCCCTCTTGCTCGAGACTACATATGACATGACGGATCGAACTGGACTGAAGATACCACAGCATCATCGGCATTGCGATTGGTGTTGACGAGTATTTTATTGCAGCATTTTCACGTAGATATAGCATCCTTCCAAGTATCTATCAATCTTCCAATTCTCAGTAATTCTCAGTCACACTTTCTGAACTTGAACTTCTTGCGCAATTGTATGTGAACTCTTTGTGCAATTGTGTATGCTAAAAACCTGGAAGTCTGTGTTGCTTCGGGGTATTAATATAATCATATTGAAGTTTGTAAAAGGCTACATGATATCACACTTTGCCGGTAACCCGCAGGGTCCCTCGCCATCTTTCTTCTTCTCCTGAGGCCCAGTGGGCTGCTCAGGCACCCTCTGTGTCGTCGGCGCTGCTGCCGCTGTATCAGCTACTCCACCTGTTGTTCCAGGTTCTGTTTGTTTTTGTGTTGTTTTTGGTGTAGTAGTATACGCAGCAGCCACCTTCTTTTGGGTATCATCTAGTCATGGGTGTGCCTTAGCAACAGCCTCGTAAAATGCCTTGCCCTGTGCAGTCGCAATGCTCAGCTCAAGCTCAGTGGGCTGGCGCGAACCATCGCCAGCAGAGAAAGTTCCCGCTCCCCAGGGCGAACCGCCGTGGATCTCCTCGAGGTTGGCCAGCTGAGCGAAGGCTGTCTTGTATCCAAGGGGAACGTAAATGAAACCGTGGTGGGTGAGTGTTGACATGGCAGCGATGGCTGTGCTCTCCTGTCCGCCACCCAGTGTGCCTGTGGAAATGAACATGCCGGCGTACTTGCCCCAGAAGGAGCCTTGCTGCCACTGCTTGCCGGTCTTGTCCCAGAAGGTCTTGAATTGGGCAGGGAAGTTGCCGTAACTATTGTCCTTCAGTCGAGCTCATATGGGAGCATTGGAGCTGATCTTACCGTGTGGGAATACCGAAGAGTACGCCGTCGAAGGCCTCGAGCTCGGCGGGGTCGTTCAAAACGGCGTCAGCGGGTTTCGAAGGGGCGTGCATCTTCTGCAAGACTTCATCAGAGAGAGTCTCTGGAACCTGGAAGAGCGTGGCATCGCCACCAGCTTCACGGATGCCCTTCAATTCAGCATCGGCCTTAAAGAACGGTTGTTAGCAAGCTCTAGAAGACAGGACTGAGGAGCACCCAATGGTTGTTGAGAGTGACATACCAATGTCTTGACATGGCCGTACATGGAGTAGTAAACGATAGCAATCTTGGGAGCCATTGTGAAAGATGTGGGGTATCAAGTACAGAGAGGACAAGATAAGTTCCTTGGTTTAGTGTGAGGTGGAGGGGCAGCTCTCCTTAAATATGGAGGCTTCAGCCCCATATAAGAGCTGATGTATTCCAAGGAAACCGGGCCAATAGGGCCGAGAACAGTATCTTAACCTAGCAACGCATTATCCTGCCTCGAAACCATCGATACAGAGCTTCGTCGCCCGATTGCGGTCAAGCTCGCTCATCGATCGTAGTAACGCCAATGTTAGCGGCATACAATGTGGGGCTATGCGCTTAGATAATGCTCAGGTAATGGCTCTCAAAGCAAGCCCGTCGTACTTGCTTTGAAGCACAACAAATGTGACACTTTCCGTTTTCGCCAAACAGTGCATCCATCATAATTGATAACGACTGGGGAGATTCGTAAGCAAAGTTGTGTTCGGGAGTAGGAAAATTCCGGTCCGCATGGAAGCTTATAGAGTGCTGTGTAAGCAATGCAAGGCTGTACCTGGACTAACGCTTTACGCATTAAGTGCTTTGGCAGTGCGGAGTGATCGATCGCCGAGAAATAACTCCACGCGCAAATCGATAGGCGCATTCCAACTCTTCTTTTCTCTATATATTCTTTGCGTCGTTCTTTCTGTCAAGAGCTGTAACTACTAGCTCGCTCATAATTATAACTTGGACATGACCATGGCAAGTCAACAGCATCGCCTCAGTTACAGTCTGCTCTCGGCGTAGTTTGGTCACATTACACAACTCGTGAAGGTGATAGAAAATCGCAGATTAAAAGTTGAGTATATGCCTAAGTGATCGCTAGAATGCTAGAGGGATACGAAACTCTGTCGTCCCATGCAAATGCCCGCCTAAAACAAATATTTTCGAAGTATGTACAAACTTTTCGATTTGCATGCTGGTGGCTCTCTGGCCTGGTATCATCCAAGCTCCCTGCCTGTTCGTATGAAATGTCGTTAAAATCGTAATGCTGAAGATTGCGGTAGGAGTACAGAAGTGAAATTGTTTGTCGTCGATCGATCCACAATCAAGTCGAAATGGAATGTAGCCTCCTGCGGACGCCAGCCAGGAATTCGTCTTCCTCGATTCGCTGGAATGGCCCTTCTTCCTCTTTCTCATAAAGGCCGGTGCTTCCATATGGCCCCTTGCCGCTGAACTCGACGTTTGCAGGCCACAGTCCATCGGTGATGGCCTGCGCCAGAGCGAAGTCGCCATGCACAGAGCCATATCCGGGCTCGAAGATGCAGTCCGCAAAGAAAAGCTCTACATAGAGCTCCTGAGGAATGGCGCTCTTGGCCCGTCGTTGGATCAAGACACGAGCCTGTTGCAGCAACTTCTGCAGTGCGTCCGTGGCTTCCTGAGTGGAGCGTCCGTGTTCGTGACCACATAGATGGAGAGCGCGCACCTGCATGTCACCCCTGAACTTAGCGTCTTCGTGCGAGAACAAGTCGGCGCAGACAGATGGAAGAGAAATAGACAGAGTCTCGAGCTTGGGGCAACTGCGAAAGGTCTCGCAAAGGTGTTCGCTGTCGCTCGGCGACCCTGGGTGGGGGTGCCAGAAGCCGTCCTGTGACCGTGGACTGTGCTCAAGTACCCGTAGTGTGTTGCGAGATGCCTTGACAACAGCCATGACACCGTCGATAGTGATGGTGGAGATGCAAGTCATGTGAAACTCCTCAAGCTGGGTAGCAGTACGAGCGATGGCGAAGAGGTCGTCATCAGTGATCGGCATAAAGGTGGTGTCACCGAAGATCTTCAGTCGCCTCAGCTGACCGAAGTTAACTGACTGCAGCGCCCTAAGGTCGATCTGGTTCTCCTTCTCAGCAGCCTGCTGGGAGGTGGGATCGATGCACTGGAGCTCCAACGACTCCAAAGGCTTTCCACTTCCAGTCAGGAGGGTCCTCCATGAGTTTGCATCCAGATGTCTGATCGTGGTCCAAGGGACGGATAGGGACGTGAGGTTAGAGCAATTCTTGAGGGAGTCGAAGATCATGCGATTCGTCTCGGAGGTGTAGAAGCCGTGGAACCACATGCGCTTAATCTTAGAAGCCAATGCTGGAAAGTCATTGAAGTTCCTTACGGTCTGCTTCAATGAAGCAAAGGGATCGCGGTAAACAGCAGTACCGGTGGGACGGTCAATGAGCTCATACAAAGGATAGCTAGATCGTCGGTTGGACAGCTCTGCCCATCGCTAGAGGTTGTCAGAATATATGTTTCCTTGACAGAGACTGCGCCATGCTTACCTCACCTCCCTTCCAACGACGGATGTACACATTCTTGAGGGCATATTCCAATGCCCACTCGTGCCACTGCCAGCAGACAGTCCGAATAGCAGCGATAGCATCCCACTTGAGCATTTCTGGTGGGACAGGCCCCCTCACATAACGCTGGAGCGTCGACTTCTGGAGCGGCAGAGGTGCCTGGGAAAGTCCAAAGGTGTATGTAGGACCATCTCGAATATTTGCTTCGGCAACCTCTTCGAGAATCTTGGAGAGGATTTCGAACGGGAGCTCCTTGATTTGCATTGAATTATCAATGGTAAGGTGAACTGTTCGGTCTATGACAATACAAAGTAGGCTTGTTAGTCGTTACTTCTTTGTCGGTGGCGATATGATGATGAGTCGTAGGTAGGGCAAGATAGGTTAGTTAGTCAGGTGTTCTGGACCTTGAGTGAAGGGGGGAAGTTGTTTCTTATAGTTGAAACGAGCCTTGCTCATCGGAACTGCAGAATTTTATTAGACAAAGGGCACTGTGGTACGTTGTTAGTCAAAGGTCAAGAGTTTCCCCAGCTCCATGCAGCAGAGCCAACTGCTCGGGCGCCGGATACAAGAGTGGAGCAGAGCTAAAAAGATCATTCTGGCACAAGCAATGAGCGACACAAATTGACCAATGGATTAGAAGAAATAAGGTAGCACGCGCGTGCTTCCACGTCGAAGAGGCGTTGGAGAGCCTGGTTGCCTCCGCCATGAATGGGTTTCTGTGATGTAAGAATTTGCCAAGCGGTGCCTTCCCCGGGCTGGGCAAGCAAAACCAGCGACTCGACCGTCACGTGAAGCAGGTCACAAGGTCATCTCGCAATTTTGAGGGGGTAACAGATTGATGTTTCTGACACATCGAAATCCTTTGGCAAGACCTTCCGACCACCGTTCATCATCCTCGTGCCTACACGGCGCCTCCCAGCTGGCGCGCTCTTACGACCGAGCTGCAGCATCGGACGTTTGCAAAGTACGATGCTGGTACTGCCGATGCGTGCCGCCTACCGCTTGGGTGAATGTTAAAGCTTCCCGCCTCACATCACGATGATTGCAAAGGAACGTGCGGAGAAAGTGGCTTGTTCGTCCCTTTCTGGTCGTACCCCAGTTGCACAACATCCAAGACGAGTGCACATCTCCGCATCTCCTTACAGCTGCGCTTGCTTGTGTCGCCATCGATATCAGATCTCACACCTTCGATTTCGTCAACTGTCGCCATCGTGTCTCGCGAAATGATTCTGTTCATGCATGGAGACCTTCGATCATTGCCAGATGAAAAACGTGTCTACAGATGTACTCGTCAATTGCAAATCCGCAAATCCTGAACCTCGCAGCATCTGCATCACCACACTCGCCAAGATTGTTTCCATCAAGCTCCAGTGATGGCATCCGGTACGAGGATGGTTTCACCAGAGAACTTATGAATACTACTAGGGACGATGTCTGGGCTATGATGGCCCTCGCCTCAAACCCTTCATTTCCCAAGGTAGACTCGCCACAGAATTTTCACGATGCCTTCAAATCTTCCTGCTGACACGCGTCTTCAGCGTCTGCATGGAAACGGGCTTAGCTGCTGCAGCTTGGTCTTCGAATCGGCTTCTTTAGTAATCTGTTACGTTTTCGATTCTTCCCCGCCATGCGACCCTCTTGTATCCACAAGCCTTGTCGACGGTTCGGGAACTACTTTAGCTCGGGATGGCAACCGAGCACACTGCAGAGGCTTTTCCCTGCAGCACAGTCGTGAGGCTGGTCCTGATACCTGCCAGTATTTCGTCTGGCCAGGGTCTGATTCCGACAATGACATATGTAGGCCCTGCGCCTCGTTGCGATCAACGCTGTGCACGGCATATTCTCGACGAGCCCGAACGGAATTGCAGTCGGTTTATTTTAGGATCAACAATGCTCCCCAGGTTCTATGGGCTAAAGGATACACTACCCCGCAAAGATCTTTTGGCCCCTGACATGGTTGACTTTTACCTCTTCCTACAATGCGTAAGGCTCAGATTCAACCTATCGCACGCACATGCCAAAACCGTCCGAGTCAGATCCTCGGGGATCGCCTGCTTGCCCGGGGAAGTGCTCGCCTCGCAAACGGTCCTTGCTGTTCCCGGTCTGGGTCCTTAGCATGGTCACGAGGCTGGACGTATGACACGTCTGCTCAGCACTAGGCGCCGCAACACTACTGAGTACATCGTGACCTTCTTCTTTTCGCCTTGATTTCCTAAGCATCGCGAGACTTGCAGGCTAGCCGCTTTCACAGTGCCTACGTGGCAATTTGAAAACGGACCATGGGATTACCGGGACGTGCACAGATTACGGAAGGGTGAGGCAACAACGCACGACTTTCAGGACATTTCAATCGATCATCACGATATCGTCTCTTCCTGTTGATAGTTCGAGCCAATGCGTGGAAGGGCACATTCGAGGATTTCTCCTTGTTGTTGCGGAATGCTCAAACACGACACTGTTACATTCCCGTAGATGCCGTTGGCAGGATTCTCAGTCCCTGATGAGCTTGCGGAGTTACTGAGTACCCAGACCCTTGAGTTTGTGAAATTGAATCCCCTGAGCCCGAGGACACGGTAGCATGTTGTGCTTAATCCCTGCCCCTAAAAACGTATAACGTGCTTTACTGCAGTGGCACAACAAAACAAGTCCGTATCACCTGTGTTCCAGCCTACAGAGTTATCTCAAATACACAACAGGTTCTTATCCTGATGGATAAGGGACACGTCGCTGCCAATAACCAGGTGTCAGAGACAGTAACATACAAGGCCCTTGTCGAGTACAACAACCACTGTTGAGGTCTGTTGCTGTACAAAGATGCTTCAAGATACAAAGGTCATTCAGGGCCAAGACAGAATGCAAACTGAATCAAAAGAGTTGTATTTAACGATCCATTTGCAGTAAGGGTGCCTTTACTGCCTGCTACAGCAGAAATGGGATTCAACATTCACTCGTATATATTGCAGTTCAAAATAAGCTCTATTATTGTGAGGTAAGCTAGGGTCGGTGCCGACGAGAAACTGGACACGACTTGACGAACAGGTATACCGGAAAAAGTTGAGGAAAACTCTGCCACAATCGTGCAGGCCTACAACCAAAGCAGCGCTTTATAGACATTTTGCATAGACAGTGGTCGTGTAGAACCAAAGATTGAAAAACAGAAGAACGCAAAGTAATGGTCACTGCCGCGAGACGGTCGAAGGGATTACATAGCCAATGCAGTGTTGAGGCATCTCACAACAAAGCCTGGTTCCCAACGACAGGACTCGTACCCACAACACACGCCCTACAGTTTCACGTTGCCCAGTTATCAAGCCGATCATGATGAGGCACTGCAGGCCAGCCTCTCCACACTCCTCTCGGCTGCAGCCGCAGCCAGATGCCTTCCTTAGCCAAGTCAACCTCGTATTGCGCCGACTGCAACTTCCAATCGTATCAATCTGACCTCACTTCGCATAGCCCCCGAGCTGGTTACGCTGGGTGAGACGGCAGGAAAAACGAGCAACAGCTTATCTTCGCGCAAGGCATGTCATGCATCAAGAAACCATAAAGCAATAGCAACCGGGAAGACACTGATAGACGCATACAGAGATTGAGTATAGCAAGCTGTGAAGTCGAATAGGGTATTATGAGAACTCATCAACTGAACGAGGGCGAAAGAAGACAGGCTCCAAATGGTCGAGTCCTCCATCTAACACCCAGGAACATGACAGGAGGTCGTAGACTCAGCATAGAAAGTGTACCTACTGGGATATCCTTTCCTTCCAACACCTCCCGGAGTAGACTTGTACAATATCTACGAACCGAACATAACAAACAGATAGCTCGACCAAGGTGAATGGAATTTTCTTGAAGATGCAACCTGTGTAGCGTTACATTCCAAAGTCTCTGGTCCAGATAGCATCGCCAATATGACACAGATCCTGCTCGCTTACAGCACTTTCCAGGTGGGTATGATGGCTCTTTGCGGCCTTTGGCTATTGTCTCTGCGCTAGCTAGTTCCACCAATCCCTTAGGTCGACAGCGGTTCTAGCGTTGGCCCTCTCCTATCTTCTTCCAGACTGCAACCGGTTGTTAGTGGTCGATGTCACCTGTACAGGTACGGTAGTCTGGTTGACTATGCACCTTCAGGCAGCAATGGCTGGTATCTCTAGCTGAACAATTCGTTTTGTTGCCTGTTATAGTGTCACTATGAGATTGCATATCGCACGTGACCCTCTAGATATCTCTCTTCTCCTTGTTGGCCAGACATTGCCAGCTCTTCTAGTTCTTTTAAATCCTCACGCCGTATGTGAAGTGGATTGCTGCTAGCGCGAGCGAGCGTTTAGGCCCACGACGAAACAAACCCCAGGACATCCCAAACAAGCTACAGCTAGCTGATGAAGCTACCAGGTGCGTGGAACAGATGCAAGTCCCTAAGCAAATACTGGTCACAGATGTGCAGCCGATTCTGGGCGCTGGGGAAGACTGTAGGCACAGCGGGCGTGACACAATAATACACAGCGCGTCTACCAGCCTAAAAATGCAGTAGTCATTGCTCAGACGCCCCTACAGGCAACTATACACAGTGATCATAAGGGGTAATGGCAGGCCTGTGGCTACACATGACATCTTGTCGCGGGGGTAAAGTGGGTTGGCATGGGTATTTCAAGTTGTTCTTTGCATCGACTGCCCCGTCGTGCTGCCGGCAGGACGCAATTGCGATTAAGAACCAGCCAATCCATCAATCATCAATGTTCCGCCCTTGGCAATGGCGATGAACAAAACACCTGAAACGAAATATATAATTGGTCTATTGATGATGAATGTCAGATTCTCGATTGATGTCAGCAGCAGCAATAAGCCGGTAACACAAGGCCACCGCAATTTATGCAAGCTCATCAAGCACATGGCACAGAGGCCATCTGACAGCAGCACGACCAATCCTCAGAATCATGCCGTTACTTTTTGCTAGATCAACAAAAGAGGTCTTGCTTAAACTTGTCAAATGCTAGTGTATGAGTCGTCTGCAAAATGTCTACTTTGATTTTCCACACACTCATCTCTGATCTCACCGATCGTCTAGAGTCCTTTCACCCAACGGTCCTGTAGCTCTCACTGCAACATCCTCTTCTTTGTAGGACCTTAAATGTCCAATCTCGGTATTCGCGCATTCGGACTTAGGGGGCAAAAGCACGTCACTCTTGAACAATTGTGATTGGCGGGCCTTTCTCGGGCGCTAAGCTAAGCAGATCGGCTTACGCAAATCAATATGATACATATACGTAGGCCATGCTAGTAAGCCTTAATCCTCAAGTCTGCGATAACTGACAATTGAGTTTTCAATCGACAGACCCCATTTAACACTTTGAAACACTAGATGATCACGATGGGAGGAGGACCAGAAATGCCTCCTAGGAGAGGCCCGAAAGATAAGGAGTTAGTACTGGCTGTATTGCCATGGCCTGCAGAGCAGTGCAAAAAGGGCATTGAAGAGCTGGAGAATGAGTTCGATCATTTAGAAGTTAAGCACTACTACTCACACTTCGAGAACGGCAAAGTCACAGTCGATGATATTCCTGAGGGGCTACCAGCTAAAGCATCTTACATTGCAACGCTCTTTTGGCTGCCTAAAACCCCAGAAGATATTCCTAAAGCCAAACTCATCCAGTTCTTCTCGGCAGGCACAAACCATGTTGCTAAGCACCCTATCTATACGGATTCCGACATCCCATTGTGTTCTGCGAATGGCGTTCATGGACCCCAGATTGCGGAGTGGGTCGTCATGATGGATCTTGTGCACAGTCACAACTACACGACACTTTATGATATGCAGAAGAAGCATGAGTGGAACCAGAGGGCCGGGATGAACGTTAGTGATCGAGTAGGAAAGAGAGTGGCCATTTTGGGCTATGGAAGTATTGGACGGCAGGGTATGTGCACATCTTATGGTGTATTGTGTTTCAACGGTGTTTTTTGAATACTGACGAGACTTTGAAGTTGCACGCGTTGCCAAAGCAATGGGCATGGACATTATCGCATACACGGCATCGCCTCGCAAGACACCCGAGTCAAAGAAAGACAACGGGTACATTGTCCCTGGCACGGGCGATCCAGATGGTAGTTTGCCCAGCGCATGGTACAGTGGTACCTCCAAGGAAGATTTGCACAATTTCTTGAAACAGTCGATTGATTTGCTTGTCGTTGGTGTACCATTAACGTGAGCTTATTAGTCCCATCCCTCTTCTGGCTTTGCATATAGCTTACCGTTATCCAGGGAACATACACAGCATTTGCTTTCAACCGACGAATTCGAACTACTCCACAAGAGCAACTCCCGCGGCACATATGTTGTTAACATTGCACGAGGCCAGATCATAGACCAGAAGGCGCTTATCAAGGCGCTGGAGACGAAGCAGATCCGAGGCGCTGCTCTTGATGTGACTGATCCAGAACCATTACCCAAGGACGATCCACTCTGGACGGCGCCTAACATATTGATCACGCCGCATGTCAGTGGGTCGAGTGATGCGTATGCAGAGCGAGCATTCCAAGTGCTGGCGGAGAATATCAGGAGGGAAAGGAGTGGTGGAAAGCTGGTCAACGAAGTGAATCGCAGCAGAGGATATTAGTCTATTTCTAGTGCATCAAAATTTAGCTTTGACTTTATTGTGGATCTTACTCTGGCTCCTGATCCTTCCATTTCTCCCTCACAGCGTTGACATCGATCTCGCAGGCCTCGGCATGCCTCAACACGGCTCTTGCCTTCTTCACAACCGGCACATCAATCATCTTCCCTTCCAATGTCCAGGCTCCTCGCCCCGCTTTATCTGCCTTCTCATCTCCAATCACAACTCTCGCTGCCCATTCCACCTCCTTCTCTCCTGGACTGAAGGCCTTGTGGCATACTGCAACCTGGCTGGGATGTATGCATTGTTTTCCATTAAATCCCATGCCTTTTCCGTTTAAGCACTCCTCCTCCAATGTTTTCAATCCTGTTTCACCCTTGTAACTCGTGCACACCAGATCAATTGTACTTGGCAGCATCGCAGCACGCGCAGCAGTTGCAATCGCACTCCTCGCATACAAGAACTCTGTCAAGGATGGCGTACGCGTAAGGCTCATGTCTTTTGCAAAATCCTCTGCAGCGAAGACTAGCCCATCAAGGTACGGAGACGCTTGACATATCTCCTTGAGGTTCTGGATTGCTTTTGCCGACTCGATGAGCGCGATGATACTAATAGGCTTCTTGGCCCCCTCTCTAGCTTGAGAGGGACTGGATGGGTGCCGCAAGGGCGAGAGGTGCCGTATGACGTCTGTGATGAAGTGCAGGTCCGCCGCACTCTCACACTTGGGTAGCATAATCGCATCTAAATATTCACCTTGAAGAACCTCTGTAAGGTCTTCAAGCGCAAGACCTGTGTCTACGCTATTTATACGCACGCACATCTCTTTTATGCCCGAGGGACGTGGACTGGCTAGGATGGAACGCAGGTTGGAACGTGCAGAAGCTTTCAGCGAGGGCGCGACAGAGTCTTCCAGGTCATAGGTTACGTTATCAGCATGCATGGTGAAGGACTTCTCAAGCATTTTCTTGGATGACGCTGGGACTGTGTAGGTGTGAGCTGGTGCTAACAGATATAAGGTGGTAGAACAAGATAGTGAACGTACCGTACATGCACGCCCGTCGGATGATTGGGACCGACATTATGACTATATCCGCTTCCAATCTGAGTCGAGGTGTACAATTGAAGTTGAAGATCAGACCTGAGAGCAGCTATCGAGACGATGTGCCACCTGGTTGCTCCATGTAACCGACATGTAACCGAGATATGGGGGGTCGGAGCTTTCAGGCATGGAAGCTCCGACCCTAAGTCGCGTTCCTGAAACGAGCGATGATGACACGCGGCTAACTTTCGAGCATCACATTCACAGCTTGAGCCAGCAACACACAACCAGTACTCCACCATGGAGACAGCCCAACAAGTGCCTGAGCCTGGCTCGCTGAGCTGGAGACTGAGTAGTCATCCCATTACACTGCTCACCTTCCTGTTCTTCCGCATCTGTAAGCATTCTAACCCTGCTCCCAGGCTTCCAACCATGCAAATGCGAGCAAGTAATGAGAACATAGCTAACAACATATGATCTAGCTTCCCTCCTCGTATATATTCTCGGATTGCGCCTCTTGACTTCCAACTTCGTCATGATATTCATCATTACCATCCTACTGCTCGCCATTGACTTCTACTATCTCAAAAACATCGCAGGGCGGCGTCTCGTTGGGCTACGTTGGTGGAATGAAGTTGATACTCAAACGGGTGATGGGCGGTGGGTGTTTGAGTCTGCGGATCCTGAGACACGGGATGTGAATGCGACGGATAAGCGGTTCTTTTGGATTGCACTGTATGCACAGCCTGTGCTATGGATTCTACTGGCCATCTTGGCGTTGGTCAGTTTGGAGTTTATTTGGTTGACACTTGTCGGTAAGTTTCTTTATCCTTCTAAGAGAGATGGGTCTGAGACAGTCTGAGTGTGGGGGAGAAGGGTGCTAATATGATGCCAGTCATTGCGTTGGTTCTTACGATTATGAATACACTTGCGTTCTCGAGGTGCGATAAGTTTAGCCAGGCGAGTGGGTTTGCATCGAATGCGATATACGGATCTGGGTTGGCGAGGAATATCGCGGGAGGAGTCATCGGTGGCCTGTTCAGGCGATGATGAAATACCGGGATGCTGCGGCGACAAAACTGGGCATCAGTGTTATACGGCTAGGCATGGCGCATGGAGTTTTTAGGGTCACCAATGATAGAACGATATCCCGTAAGGTTGTGCTTTAGCTTTAAGGCAAGTTTGGTATATCCATATTGACGTAGTTGTGGGTGAAAGCCTGCTAACTGTGGCTGCGAGGTGCAGTGTACGCGCTAACTATTGCATGCTGTGTCATTGCTCGATCAGTTGGAGCTGGACGTCGATGCAACTCTGAGTTGATTGAATAGACAGCGCTCCAGCAAACTATTTCTGATACACCAACTTATACTTGAATTGCGTCGGGAACGATCTGTCGGTAATGAGGATCTCCTCACCATCCTCAACTAGATCGCCCAGTTTCTTCTCGAGGTTGGGACGTGTCTGCTCCTCCAAACCAGCCATCTGCATATATAGTGACCTCTCGCCAGTACGGATCGAGGGCTTCTTAAGTTGTCTGTAAGCAATCAGTACTCATCTTTTTCAGTTTGGATTCGGAGCCAAACTCACGCTTCAGGCCTCTCTGCTAGCCCGTCAATGAACTCTTGCAGTGTGATGTTGGGGTTTGCTGGCAGTGGCCGTGCAAGGTTGCCAGCGCCGCAGACAGGGCAGTCGTCCTTCTTCTGGTGTTCAAATGTGTACGTATAAACACTGTCATCACCAGTGTACATCATGTAATTTGCGGTCTCTGGAATGCCTAAGAACGGGTTTGTGTTGGTCGCGATCTTAAAAGCCTCATTACAGCAGCTCGCAGCGACAATGGCGTTTGTCGAAGCGATGGCTGGAATGATGTTTTTAACGACACCTTGTGTCATTGAGTATGTGACTCCCTCAATGTTAAACTCTTGGGCACGCTTGAGGGCTTTTTGGTACAGCCAGGTGATATGTTCTGGGTCGTCGTTGTCAAGTGTGATGTCCTTTCGCTCTTCATCCCACGCAATTATGTGTGCCCACTCGATGCAGTGCTGGGGCTGACGAGGAATGGTGGCGAGTGTACAGAGTGGAACAGCAGCACGTGGGGCGTGCATATCGAGTTGACACTCAATGCAGCTGGTCATCGTTGGAAGAATGACCCTGGCCTGACCCTTGAAACCTTCTGTACCGCCATCAATTAACGGCTTCAAAGAATCTGGGTTGTTTTCGTCTACCATCCCAACCAATGTTGCATTGATCCATCGTCGAGCCTCAATGCTGTCCAGACCACATACAATCATGGCGAATTGCATATAGTAGGCCTCATCCTTGTCCTGGATCTTGCCGCAGTAAGGCGTGATCTTGACGCCTTTAACACGCTTCTCAACGAAACGAGCTGCGACCTCGGCCTTATAGCTACCAACGTCTGCTTGACGAAAGAGAAACTGTCGGTTGAGGTTACTGACATCAATTGTGTCCATATCAATCACGTGAATATCCTTGAAGCCGGAAAGTGCAAGGTTCTTGAGGATCTCACACCCCAGACCGCCAGCACCACTGAAAGATTGTTATCAGAAGGTATATAGTGGAGTAGAACAGACTCACATGACTCTAAGTTCTGTCAGCTTCGAGATCTCATATTTTGCATTCATCCTTTTACGCACAGTACTTTAGCTCTGCTCAAGCTTTCAATGACAGCCTCACCCGGCATGAAAGCATCAGGGTCGGTAAAAGGTCCGCTGCGCGTCAGGATATTGTCTAAGTACTTCCTAAATCATGTCACGTTAGCGACTTACATGCCTCTAGGATTGCGCCCTTACCATCGCGCTCGTGGAACTGCAGCTGCGCCCGATACAGAATCCTGAACATCGACCGACATCTTGCGGGACGTATGGAGAAAGGAAGAAATGAAGATGAGTTGAGCATCGGAGGATGTAGGCACTGGTGATAGATCGAGTTTAGCGCCTGCCAAGAGCCTAGGATCATCTAGGGTAAGATTTGCCGGGGGCAAACATGCAATAAGGCTCTAGATATTCACCAAGACAAATCATTGTGCACTCGAACCGTCTATTAGGTTTATATCGGTGCGTATTATCATTGTGTATGGTGATACTTACGGCGGATGCAAGCAAATAAGAAGCCTGCAGTTGGTAATACCCAAAACCTTCAATCAAGTCTTATGCTATTTTTGTGAGTTACAAAAACAAGTGCTTCATTCGAACGACCTATTCTGACATGGATAGAATAATCGCGTAGTCGAATGCGCAAATCAGTATGGTTGAGTTTCTGACAGCAGTCTCCAGCAAGAAAATTGTGACCAAACCGATTGTTCATGAGGCCCAGGATTTGAACAGCCAAGATGCAGTCATTATTGATTCCGCACAATCAGCACTACACGCTCTGAAAGACCAGCCCAATTATGGAACGGTCATCAATGTTCTCGCCTTTCTTAGCAGCTCAGAAGTCAGCCTTGTTATTCCTCAGCCGGTATATGCGAGTATAGCACATGAGTTGGTCAACAATATGGTACCAAACTTTTGGAGAGTACTCAGGCAGCACTCAAATGATTCTCGGAAGCTCGCCACTATCCTTCAAAATCCCACTGGTATTGGACATCTCATCACACACCTCCGATCACTCATTGCACACAGCCGTCAAAGAAAAGCCTCGGAGACCACGCAGGGTGTCCTCGAATTGATTGAAGATTCTTTGGATTTACTTGCTCAAGTTCTGAGCGGTGACGAAGTGTCTTGCTATGTTTGGAAAGAGATTCAGACATTCGGCAAGAACGACATACAGAAGAAGCTCATGTGGAAAGAATTTCTTGCGCAGGTGGCCTCTGGCCGTGTGCTATCTATCCGAGCGGAAGCTGAGGATGTCTTGATAGAACAAGGGGTTGATCTCTTGCGCCATGGTGGTAACGAGTTTGCTGATTGGCTGGGCCGTAATGTTTTCCGCATGTTGACTGATGGAGACAAAGGCGAGGCGTATGTTGCGGCTCTAGTGGAGTTCAGTTCCAAAGCACTGACATTAGGGTATACTGGTCAGTTAACTCGTCCGAGACTCGAGAGCTTTCGCTGATCAACAGACAAGACCGCCTTGTAGCCTCCATTCTTGCTATCAGCATTAAGGAAGACCGAGTGGGCCCGTTCGTGAATCTATTGGGCCAGATGAAAGCATCCGAGCAGCGGAAGTATCTCAGTGCTGTCATCTTCTACATTACAGAACAGTTCTTCCGGTCAGAAACTGTCAGCAAAGAGGATGCGCCCATTGCTTCATCACCTCTTATATCGGGTGCAGCACGTCTATTCAACAGCTTCATCGAAACCAATGAAATTCTGAAGGACTATCTTGTCTCATCTCTCATACGCCCGACCATTCCATGCCTTGATGAGTCACTTTCCATCCGGCGTGCTATTATCGCCGCCTTGGCACAAGACGAAGGTCGGCATTCAAAGCTCAGCCTGCGAGTCAGAGACTAACAACACGCAGACAGATTACACACGTTATTAGAGAACTGCATCAAAACCTTTGGGGACTCTGTCTATGTCAAACACGCACCTGTGTTGCAACAAGAAGGCTAGTACTCACACCTGAAACGACTGGACTTAAGCTAATCCTACTCAGCTCTTGCGCAGACATTATCGTTGGGCTGTGGCTACGTACAACGATCACAACCTATGTTCGTGACCATGATTGCCAAGTCAACACATCATGTAAATGGCATGTCGAACCGTATAGGAGCAGTTTCGCCTCGGGCTCGATTTCTTGGGATAGCGGTTGGCACTGCGATCTCGAAGATGGTCGATAGGCCAGAACTCCAGCTGAAGATCGAGTTGGACGGCAACGAAGCTACGGAAGCAAAATGGTATGAGCAACTCACCAAAGTGAATGACCAGATGGGGAACATTGCAGATCTTTGCAAGAAACGCGCAACCGCAGCGCCTATGAGCCAACCAATACACAAGCCAAAGCCGGTATCTAAAGTCACATCAACTCAAGCGATCACCGAGATCCAAGGCCCACGCGTCATTGAGGTTCTTTCCGACACTGGCTCTGATTCTGAAGACGGTGACCTGGTAAGCTACAGCAAGCCAGACTCGGACCCAGAGGATGAAGACGAGGATCCTACGGCTATCAACCGTAACAAGCCTACTGCACCTGTGTATATCAGGGATCTTATTGCAGGGTTGCGAGATCAGGAGAACTACGATCGTCACGAGCTGGCCCTCGCCACCGCTGCATCTTTGATACGCCGCAAAGCCAACTTTGGTACTGAAGTTGTGGATCATCTTGAGGAACTCGCCTCAATTCTAACCGGCCTACAAAACGGCCTGGAGTCGGAGACGTTTGCACGGCAGAGACAACAAGCGCTGATTGCTGTGCTCCTTGTAAAACCCGCCCAAATGGCGCAGTGGTTCGCGCGATCATTCTTCTCGGGTGACTATAGTTTCACGCAGCGCATAGCTATGCTCACCACACTTGGGCTAGGAGCGCGTGAGCTCGCTGGTTTGACAGATTCAGATACAGATGATCTTGTCCCAATAACACCATCCTTCCCTAGCAAGCAACTGCCACCACACCTACACAACATGTACACCAAAGAGAGATCTGTGAATCCAGTCTCGAAACTCACAAGCAATATGGCACGAGCCATGCTCTCACCGCTCGCTTCACAAGCAGCCGACACACTCAGTGGGCCCAATATTCTTAAAGTGCGTACTTTCAGTTCGCGCATGGATGTCGAAGCAGCGCGCAAGAAGCCTATACCCAACGCTCTCGCGCAGATCGTTGCAGACAACTTCTTTTTCCCACTGACGGGTCGTTGGTGGCTCCAGATCCGATCTAGCAGCGATTCGATCTTCACGTCCACACATCTACTACCACCTTTCTTACAGACTCTATCGCTGCTGTTGAACGCATCAGGGCCGAATACGGTATCATTGCCGCAAATGACCCGTGAGTACTGGGACCTCTTGCTCTCGGTGAGAGGCCTGGCAAGCAATGATAAAGCAGTTCTGGGCGCTTTGCTGTTTGCGTTCTTGATGCTGCTAGAGACAAACGAGAATAAGGAGAGGCTGGCTACGGAGCAGGGTAAGGAGTTGATAGAGACGCAAGCCTGGGTCAAGATGGTGTTTGAGAGTCTAGGTGCTGGGAGCGAAGAAGATGAAAGAATCAGATTACTGGCGGCCGGCGTTGTTATTCGGTGCCAGGAGGTAGTAGAGAAGTACCAGCGGAGGATGGCAGGTGCGTTGATGGACTATTGATAGGCTGACGACGACGGAAACTTTATCGCGAATGTGCGGTCGAGTATGATGTTACATGTATCAGAGGCACCGTATAAAAAGCAGGCAGTTCAAGAAAGATGACACGAATCTAACCGAATGAACTGCCCACAAACAGCTAAGTAGCATGCCAAATTCAACGCGGCCATGTATGCTCCCTCCACTCACTTACACCTGACGGCTAAAAACTCGAATTTCTGTCTCCTTCCTCAATACACTGCCCACGGCAGTTGGATCAATGAAAGAGTTGAACGTCTGCAAACAAAAATTGCCCCTGTGGCGTCCCCGAAAGAAAGCCGTATCCCAACCAGTCCGCGCTGTGCAATGCAGCTAATTAAGATAGATGAACCGAACTCTTGAGCTCAGTCATCCAAAGAAGGTAAGTATGAAGCTCTTGTTGGCCGAAGGGTTGGGTAAAGCACCTATACATAATGATATGATGAAGCGCTCTCTTTGCGGTCATGTTTTCAGAGGGAAGAGCTTCTAGGATTTGGCACATTTATTCTCTAAAACAGAAAATCGTTTTACGAAAGTTCGAAGAAGTTATTGATCGATTCTCTCCTGTTATCATGATAGGTTGATGGCCAAAAACCACAATTGAAAAACGGGAGTGCAAAATACGACTTTGGTTATCCGGCACAGCCACGCACCTGTGCGCTCTGTGAGTAAATCCCGGTATTTTTTTTAAAACTTTTTGTTGAGTAAAGTAACATTAGATGTTCAAAAATACGATTGTGCCATGAAAGCCCTTTAGGCTGACTTTCCGACCAGACCGCCAGCTCTGAGGATACCTGCAAAACCCATGTCTCCTATTCTCGTTCGCTATGTTGCATAAGAGTGGCCAAGGGTAGAGAACCCCGTCCAAGTCCGTTGGTATGATGTACCTCCTTCGCTTCCCCCAGATCATGTGTCTTTCCCTCTGCTTCTCTTGCCTTTGCTACGTACAGTTAGTTTCGCCAAACGTCCCAGAGTCGAAGATCGAGATTGGCCGTGAGTCGAGGGCTTAATGCAACGCGTCTAGAGGAACAGAGGTACCGTCGAGAGATTCGGCCTGTAGTCCCGTCAACACAACGATATTACGATGCTATGGAAAAAGTCATGGAAAGAGTAAGATGCCAACTCAACCTATCCGCGTAACGTCTAACCTTGTGTAGATTCTTCTCTTTCATGTCATATCCGGAAACCGAGGTCGAGGCAAGTATACGGACGGAGCCAGCTTACCAGAAGTAGATACGCTGAAGCGTTTCATTGAATGGCACGTCGCAGGTTCAAATGGTAAACTAGGTGAATACATGACCTTGTAATCTACTGAGAACTGCTGGCATCGACTGTCTACTTGCCTCACACGATGGACTGGGAGAGATATTCCGAATTAGGTGGAGGCGAACATTATCAGGGTACTTTTCCCCATGATAGTGGTTCTTCACTGATTGGTTGTATAGTACATTCGAGGTTCATTGGGAGATAGGCTTGAGATCAAAGACGTGATGAAAGAGAAGGGATATGCTGATGAGGTTGACATGGACATTCTTGTCATGCCCTTGTTTTCTCATGACTTCGACCAATTCTATCATGATCGTACAGCGATAGAAATGTCTTTTCATCTCCATCTGCACCTCGGCCTTGGGAACAGGCCAGTTTCAATTCTACCGAATCAGGATTATCCCGACTTATACCTGCGTTACCGAGTATGTTCATTGCAGTCAGGCTGACTTAAATGGAAATCGGCTGACTAGCCGTAGCATGTTACACTTACGCTTGATAAGCGTTGCAATGGCTCGCTGCGGTACGGGATTTTTAACCGAACAAGACGCCATGAAAGGGAAGAAGCGACGACACGATCTGTAAAGTGCCTTTAGTGTGATTTTAATCCTTTAAACTAATGTAGCCTCCAGCTTACTCATCCGAGTGTATGACGAGCCCGTCTTTATACATTGTCCGACATCACTCTTTTTTGGTCTAGCATTTGCGGACAACGCCTTTGAAAGAATCTCAACACCTAAAGAGTTGCATGCAGCTAACTTTTAGAGAGAGATACATATACAAATTCCGATGGAAGACACAAAAGCTGGATGAAGCAATCTTAAAGTGTCCAGTGCGCAAGTCGGATAATGTATTTTGGTATACCTACTGGTGGAACCTCTTGAAGACACTCAGTCTACATGCTGGCTATTGCAATTATACTAGACCATACTACATTCGAAGAGCGGTGGCGAACAGACTTCATGGTAGGCACTCATACAACAACCAAAGGAATCTCTGCTAAACTAGGGAGATCACGCTCCACTCCAATATGTCAATCAAGTCCTCCGTCACACAGGCGATGGCGACATATACAGAAAAAATTACCAGGAGAAATTGTCCTCAGTTGACATACAAGGTTTAATTCGCCGTTCTGAGCAAGATGATGATTTTCATATTGAACGTTATCGCCGTACGCCTCGAGGCCGCCCTCCCCCATCTTCACTTCCGGTAAACAGGGAACACGCGATCATTAATGACCCTGAACTACTAGATCTTGCGAAAAGCTTCGGGAAGAGCAGTAACGAGTAAAAACGGCAATATATGGTTGTGAAAAAGCTTCAGTGGACGGGGTTTCTCAACGAATTTCACCGTAGGAACCTACAACCGTTGCTGCCGAACAGACATGATTAAATAACAGAATGTGTGACGCCGCTATCGATCGAGACCTTTGGGGATCTGGCCACTACCGAGGCGAGAGCTTCCGTGGCAAGAAGGTATGTTACGACATGGGCAGTTATTGCGGATGCTTGTGCAAGTTTTATGTACGATATCCGTACCAAACCACTCGTTCTCGAAGCGCTCGTCACTATGTGCCAGATTGAACGCAGGGATTTGGCCGTATACTATCCTGGAGAAGCTTCACGACAGGGCGATGGGCATGTGTCATATCTGCGGCAAGCATGTGCAAAGGTATGCAAAAGCCCTTGTTTAACGTTGCAAATACTTATTTGATAAAGTTTGAAAGTACAGAAAAGAGCAGACCACATGGATAACTGTTTCCGAAAGTTTAAAAGGGCAGGCTTTTCAAACCCAGAATACTGCTTTCGTTGCAATGCATGGTCCTCTACAATAGATCATTTCAGCCAACATTGTAAAGACCATTTATAAAAGGCGGATGTGTGTTGCGGAATTCTGCACTGTCGCGGATTGGTTGCGGCTGCTGACCGTTGTCCGTTTTGTCTCTCAAACAAACAGTTTGAAAAATGAGGTGACTGGTACAAGATGCTCCATCAATTCACTACGTCACATGAATTCGCAGATCATCCAAAAGACCATCTCAGACCTTACCTCGAATCCCAAGTCATAACCTGCCCACATCCGCTATGTGGATGCAAGGCTGTTGCAGATCTGTTAGAACATCTATACAATGAGCACGGAATTCTTGAAGTTCGCGGCTGGACTAAATCATAACTTGTATCCTTAATGTCAGCCTTGAGACCACGCTACAGTCAACAAGCGAGGTTGTCTTGCCGCTACCAAACAAGCTACAGTCGGTCATCCAAGGAAACATTAATACCGAGGGTGACTTGCCGCTTTCTAGATTAGGCGGCCTTTCAACTTCCTTTCTTTCGAAACTGATTGGCTATTCCAAGACAATAGGTTACCTCAAGGAGACCCGTCATTTCGAGCTAACCGGCTACCTCAAGGTAACCTGCCAGATCCGCTCAACAACTTTGCTAGTCGTCTTCCACCTTCGAGAAACGATCTAACGCTTGAAAATGGTACAGTTCAGGCACATGCTGTACCTAAAGCGCTGTCGAAACGGCTACTTCGCCTACACAAGATTTGTGAGAGAAAACGGCAAGACAAGAAGAGTACAGCCCATGTACAAGTTGTTCCGTCATTGCAATGACATGAGACAGCGTCGTTCCCAACCTCGTAGATCGGTTCCCCTATCTCTAGCGATTCATCAGCTGCATGTGCGGCCTCAATTAAATTCACATTGATGTAATTAATACACGTCAAAGTACGAGGTTTAAGGTGGTGACGTGAGGCTACCGTGCATTAGCCCGTTAAACTTGGTGCGTGATGAACCTTGGTAACATCAGTTCTCGCGCCAAGAAAAACACTTATTGAGAACTGCAGGCGCATCGGACTCTAAATAACTCTTGAACTTGCTTGATGAAGACCATGCCTAACTCAGGCGAGAGGATAACCGGCATAGCGAGATTCAATGAAACACAAAGTGAGAACTCCGACTACCGAAGTTCGGCCGTAGCTTAACCGCGTAGCGATCACGGGACCTAGTAGCGTGCAAAGCCCTCATGCATACTTAAACTCCACCAGCTCCGTCCCTTCCACTCCCCGGCATACTTGTACGTCTCCAACCATCGTGTTCTCTTGTATTCACTGCTAATGATTTCCAGACCTTCTTGCGACTGATCAAGCTCAAGCATTTGATCGTCTGGCGAGTTCGCCTCCATCGCACAGCGGGGTGTGTACTGGTCATGAATCTCCTTCGGGGGCTTCAGCGGGGCAATTTTTGCTGGTCTGCCACCGCGGCATCTCTTTTTCATTGATGACATTGCCTTGTGCGGTGAATTGAGGAAGAAGCAACCTGTCTACGTCTGTTCTGCGTGCGACTACTGTTGCACTAGGTAATATGCTGTACATTGCATTGTCAGTCATCCCCCCTGTTCAGCAGCTGGGTATTGTATTGTATTGTTCTACATGCTTGTTTTGGTGTTGTGGCTGGTGGCGAGGTTCTTGGACTGTACGCAGTATTCCCAACCCAACGTCGCCGGTATATATGTACAATATTGAGCAGCAAAAAGAGAACCAGGACTCGTAAAGGAACTCAACCTCTGCAAAAAAAGAGGAAGAAGACTCGACCGTGTATGCCAATCTCCTAGTATCATATTTGTAGCATTTTGTGTGATTATTGTGCTAGAATGGGTGGTGATCGTAGGAATGGCACGGTATCGCATCACCGGGGCCAAGCTGGGCAGCAGTAATCTACGCTTATCCATCCCACCAACACACCCACAACCATATTACCTATGCGTCTTTGCATCATCGGCAATGGATTCTGCGACCCAGAAAACACGTTCCCCAAGCCCTACACCCCTAAATCACAACGCGCTGGTCGGCCATAATGATGAGTAGCAGGTTACGCGTCTACGGTGAGTGCAGCAATACCATCCGATGTAATAACTAATCTATAGCAGCGACCACATCACGCAAGCGCAAACGGCAGTCAAAGAAGGCATTGCAATACCGAGCGTCTACCTCATCAGTGTCATCAGCAGCGCCAAATTCGAACGCTGCGGATACTGTGAGCAATACTCTGATGCGTATTGACACACCTACCGTTTACAACAAGCCAGACGTACAGCAGTCAAGATGAGGCAAAGGAGAGCATAAATCAGTACGCCTTCAGGCGCGGTGTAGAGCGGTCATTCCACCAGCACCGATACACTTAAGGTAAGGCATGCTACTCAATCAACGTTCGATGTCGGCATCATCGAGATTGACGTAGGCTCGATAAAGTCGACAGGACGCGTCAATGAAACGGTGCCACTGTACGCACGTAATGCCCAGCTCGGTTTATCCTCGCTGCAGTTGACAGGCAGAATATAGGTGAAGGGTGGATAGCAAAACACTGCCAAGATGAGGGAAAGTCGCAACTCCACTCGCACCAAGCTGCTACAAATGGTCAGGTATTAACACTCGCTCGCTGCGCTCAAATGACCAGCTGTAAAGGATACAATTGTTCAGCACTATCGTGGCAACCTCACGTCTAAGCAGTCGGCGCTTCAGTTGCGGCAGGCCAATCCCGTCAGCCTTATCACCAGCAGAGCCGTAGAGAATATACGTCAACGTGAGAAGCTGGGGCGTCTGGGTAACCGTGGCAAAGTAGAGGCAACAGTCAACTTCCTTACAGAAGAGGTATATTGGACGAAGAGTGACGTCGAGCCAGAGACTGGTGAGCTTCGTCATATAGTCCGGTTTCACCCATCAGCTCTGGAGTAGTTCAAGAAGTGTCCTGACGTTGTATTATTTGAGTGTACGTTCAAAACAAACCGTTAAAACCTACCTATGATCAATTTTGTGACAGCTACTGGCAACAATAGCACTTCATATTGGGAGTGGTTTGTTGGCTGGTGCCACATAGGATGTGTACGAATGAGCTCTCGCCACACTGAAGGACTGCTTGTCTTACTTGGATGTACTCCATGAATTGTGTTTGGCTGTGCTCGATAAAGAACAAGTGAGTTACACTCAATATAACACAGCTTGTCTAATGTACAACTAAGCCTGCGTAAATGCAGTAAGGACGACTCTAATTGACCCATACGAGACTCGGTACGAGCACCCAGATCACGAGAATCTGCCGGCTGCAGACGAAGTATAATTCATCGAACCGGATGAACCCAACTACGACCCAGTCATCAGCGGCGACAAGTACGTTCAAAGGCGTAGATGTATTGCTCTATCGATGGCACATAAAAGGACGTTCTATCGTATGCACGCACGCGCTGTCCAGAACTGGGTCGGCGGGAAGTAGAGGTCGATGAAGAGGTCAGCGGCAGGATATACAATAAGGGCGCTATTGTTGACACCGACGAAACGATATCGTTTGAAGACAAAACAAAAACACCTGATACCTACATGATAATGCGTAAGAGATAGATCAGAGTTCTCCCAGGCAGCAGGGAAGTGTATACCCGCTGTTGTGTGTTTTTCTTGTTCCCTTCTTTAGCTCCTCTATACGTCGAAGTCACATCAAACACCACTTCTCCCCGGCTAGAGGGTCTGTTTCTTTCTTCTCTCTTGTTCATAATCCGTTATTTCGCATTCAGAAATTGTAACTCCATACTAGATTCTCTTTGAATTCGTCTAGGATCTATTCTGAAGTAGTGGGAAGTATTAGGCGCCTTGGGCATTGGTTGATAGTAAGGTGTCTCAGTCTGGATCATACCCGCAAACAAGTTCTTGGCTCTATTGAAGTTATACTGGTAATACACTGCGTGTTCGGAAGCAGTTCCGTAAAGCCATGTTGGTTCTTGACTTTCGGTGAAAAGACCGCGAGCAACATAGACGGATGTCTGGACCTGAATTTCGAATGTTGGTTGAAGCCACATTGGATAGTAGGAAAAGGTCATACGAGGTATGAGTCATCAAGGCTTGGCGCTGCCAAGAAAGATGATCCGAGGTGCTTTCATAGGTGGGCTGAGCTGTATGCTCTCAATGCATCATCTTTAGGGCCTGTTCGGTTGCTCCGTTTTCGAGTTCCGTTTTGTTGACGGATTTGGTAAGGTTATCTACTAGGGGTATCAGTTAGTAGCCTCCACTCGCTTGTCCTGATTGAGATAAATAACGGTGGTCGTGTTCGGTAGCGTTTTGCCCAGTTTTAGATTCTCGAGCCCGAACACCAGATGGCGAAGGTGGTATTAAATTGAAGAGGTAGCTTTTGCAGGGCCCAATGCGGCACTGGCTACAGCCAGTACAACTGACTTCTTGAGCTTCCGATCCATTACAGTCACGTGCAAAAACGGAGCTGCCAGAAAAAATATTGAGGTACGAAGTAACAGCTTGAGCGCCGAGAAGGCGCTAGTAAGGATTAAAGGTCTCGTAATGACGCTAACAAAACGGAGCCTCGATTTGTGCAAGCAAAAACGTCGTTTTACCGAACACGCCTCCGTTTTCAGCTCCGTATTTAAAACGGAGCCTAATTGGAAACGGAGCAGCCGAACAGGCCCTTAGACTACTTTTTCCTTTACCAACTTTGGCACTAGTGCTAAGAGGCCTACCAACATTTATATTCATTTACCCCACTTTTTAACCGTAGTGACGCCAGGTACACGTGCACAAAATAAAGCAATAGAGGCAGACGAACTTCACCTTGAGCCTGTTGTACAGAAGCGCATATACCCAAAGTCAACGTGTCTACTCAATGACACGCTACTCTCTGTGCGCACTATCCGCAACCTTCCCCATCAACATCAATTCACAGATTTGTTGCGGAACGCGTACAGGATCGATTACAACATCTCTCTTATCACCAGTTTTGATCATCATCCAATCCAGTGGGCCGAGCGTATAAGGTTTCTTGATCCATGTGAAATTCGACCCAAGTTTGTTCTTATACGGATGATTGCAGTAAACGGCAGCGAGTGATTACAGCAGTATTATAAGGGCAATGGTATTCGGCCATCCTCGTCTGAAAGGGGTAAAGCGGGGCTAGGTATTTAGTTGTTCCGCTCCGGAGAACAACGGAACTTCGAAGCTGAATGATCCCTAACAAATGCACTTTCTGGCAGCGCCTTTCCAAAACCTCATCAGATGGCCGGATCTGCTTCCTTGCAGCCTAGTAACGACCATGTTGACGAAATTTCTGCAATTCTTAATGACGTGGAGGATGGGCGGCGCCGTCGCTCTCGTACTCCGCTAAACTACGACCATCTCCCATCTTGTTTATGCCCATGACTGTGATGATCCCTTTCCACCATCACCATTTCCTGCGTCGACGCACTACAAAGCAAAGGACGCCTTAAATGCATTCTATACTGCACAGCATCTTGGTTTTGCCGTAAATATCGACAAGCCTACATATCACAAGCCTTCCAAGACAAACCCTCGCAAATACGTCATCGAATGCACACTTCGATGCTCGTCTGGGAGAGCCTACAGACATACCAGCAATGGTATTCGGTCTCGCACGTCAACCCATATGACAGGATGTGAATGGCAAGGACGACTGTGTGTAAGGAATGATCTTCTTCAAAAGACACCTATGTGGACCTTCACAGTAGACGTCCCGCATCACAATCACGATCGTGTGGCTGGCGAAAATGCCCTGTTCCATCACAGAGGACGCCGTCCCGATACACCAGCTCGCATTGCAAATATGTGGCGGCAACATGCTCCTGCGTCAAGCATTACAAAATCTTTGCTACTCGACGGCGAGAACATCAGCATTTCAGACGTCAGAAATGAGATTGCAAGACTGCGTCGTGAGGAGCTTAGTGGGCGCACCATGATTGAGGCTTTTGTGCATCATCTTGAGCATTTGACTGGTATTTTCGAAATCGATCACAATGGTAGTAGTATCGTGCTTTGGTATCAGAGTTGTGGGCTTGCTTCGTTTAAGAACGAAGCCATAACCGTGTTGTATGCCATGCGCCTTGAGACTGTTATATGCTTCCTCATACGAGCTGTAGAGATGATCTAGAGGGGGGAGAATTTCTTCCATCGTTGAGAGAATTAGGATTAAGGATAAATGAATGCGATACGGGGAGCATATTGATAGGGTTCGAGTCCATGTAGCCGCGACAAGGGGGGACAAATCTCAAAAGGGGGACAAATCTCAAAATGGAAGGACAGATCTAACCAGCATATCTATTCCAAATTCGATGTAATTCACGTTGTGACCGATGTTTTAGTGCAGTGACTTCATGACTTGCTGGATAGACTCGATTGATCTACTATTGTTGGAACCCAAGATGAGGATCGACAACGGCTATACAAGACGTCGGCTATGTGACAAGGGAATTAACATCAGACGCATATCGGACCGATGTCCGATATTACTTCGTACAATGATGCCCAATGCCCCTCATACACGGACGAGTGGCACACACGTTGGGGTAGACGAGTTCACGTGTCGTCTCTCATAAAGAGACGACGAGCCAACGGTAGATAGAGAATAGGAGCATCAATGAACTATCGTTAGAACCTGTATTTCGTTTTTACCTTTTTTGGCACTAGTGCTAAGGCCTACTAACAACTATGTATAATATTCAGGTTCAGTACAAGAGGATAGCTTAGTGGTGTAGGAAGCTGTGCGAGAGATATGTGCTGCAGGCTGTTTGAAGCAAGGCTAGTAATGGTGATAACATGAATGTTATGGGCCATACTGTCACGCGATTTGATGAAGCCAAAAATCGCCATTATCTCATGTTTTAAGTCGTATCCATGCGATGGAAATATGGTTATCTTGCACACGACAGAGCTTCACTAACCCGCCTTACGGTTAACGGCTTGAATATTGTGAGTGGTGATAGAGGTGGCCAGAGGTGGCAGCAAAATTCAAACAAGGATCATTTCCGTCGGAAAGGTATAGCTATAACGTAGAATTGTAAGTGCTGAGATCGAGTGAGAGTTTCAGTGTTCTCCGGAGCGGAACAACTAGTACCCAGTCTGGCTTTACCCCTTTTAGACGAGTAGTAGTAGTAGTATTGTATTTACGTCCTGGTATATTTGGCAATTGCCGTTACATACATAATGACCTCCCATGGGGTACTGTGGACGCGCCAAGCGCTAAAGCGGAGGCGGCTCTTGTGTGAGTAGACCTCTTAGTAGAGGCGTTTCTTGTCTTCCCTCTCCTTCATGCGAGAGTAAAAGAAATTTAGTCTGTTGCACGATAATGCTAGTGTCGTTACCTATGTCCAGGGGCGAGCGATTGCGCACGCGTTGACCGAGATCTAGGTTCTTTTCGCAAGGCGAATGAAATCAGCAAAACCTTCAGGGCAGATGAGCAGCTGCTGAAGGTACTTGTTGCCCTCTTTGGTGTTGGTTGGAGGCCAGTCAGGCCGTGCCGGCCATTGTAGGAACCATCGCCGCATACGCGGGCAGTGTATCAGATGATCGGGGGACTTGTCCTTTCCGCAGCAGCATAGGAGTTCCGCGTCATCATGTTTGTATTTTCGGTGATACCACGCGAAGTCGCCATGCATCGTGCGTGTGGCGAGAAACTTGGCCAGGACCCGTCGGCTGAGATGGAGTTCTTTTGGAGGGGTCGTATTGTAGGAGAGTTCCCATTTTCTATACCAGGTCGAGAGCTTCCGCTCCGCGTCTTTCCACCATGACTCTTCCGCGCTATGATTCAGCTTCCTTGCGTCTGTTCGTAGTCCTGTGATTGTGGGTTCCGCGGCAAGGTGTGATGGCTCATGTGGGTTGTTTGCTTCCAAATCAGCCATTCTATCGGCTACTTCATTTCCTTCGATTCCCATGTGGCCTGGAGACCAGCGTACGCGTACGTCCCAGACGCCCATTGCCTCCTGACAGCGGAGAAAGGCCCATTGAGAGGACAAGGATGCATTACCGCGCAAGCACCATATGACTGAGGTGCTGTCAATGCACATCCAGTGTCGTCGCATTCGAAGTGTAGGATCATTCAGAGCCTGGCGGAGGCCCTGCGAGGCTCCTACTGCTTCTGCGTCGAAGACGTGAGATCTGGAGTTCAGCGAGCCCCGACCCGTCTTTAGAAGCTTTTGGTTCTGGTATATGGCATAGCCGTAGGTCGCATGCCTTCCGCTATCCAGTCTTTGCTCAGACCCATCTGAGAAGATGGTGACGTCTTCGGGGGAGAGATTTTTTCACCAGAGATTGAATTTCTCTGCTGCCACCTTCTTCTCTAGGCCTTCTGTAGGGTTAACTCTGCAGCCAGGGGTGTAGTGTGGGGGGACGAGGAGTGGCCTTGGAACGGGGTCTAGCAGATCGCCGTGTCGCTGGACCTTAGTCTGTGGCTGTTGCGGTCTTCCAGCCCCCGTGCCGCGTCGTATGGTCGGTATCTTCATTCGGTGAGCCAGAGGGTGACTGCGGTCAACCGTCTGTAGGTGTACAGCGAAACGTAGTCTAGCATTTTCAAGGGCAACTTCTCCAGATGGTAAGCCAGATTCCCGGAAAAGGACCCCTTTTAGACGAGGACGGCCGAATAGTAAACAAGGACGGCCGAATAACATTGCCCTATTATAAAGTTCATTCGGGTTCGCGAGTCCAAAATTGGCAAAATAGTGGATATTTTCACTCACCGTCGCGGTAATCTTCGCCGCCTGTTTGCAGTCGTCACTCTCGCAGAAGGTGACTTCAAGCATCGTGGAATTATTGAGACTGCCAAAAATCCGATGGACAACGCAGACGCTATTTTGTTTGCCCCTACATTCAGTCTAACAGACGGGCGCATTATTGCCGGTCTTCACAGCATTCATACTGTCAAATTAGATGCTCAAGTGCTACCAGGTGAAATTTGATGAGAAAATTGTGTATTGATTGATTGTTGATGGCTACGGGTTGATGTGTATGTGTATCGGAGCCCTTGAGATGGGTCTGAATGAGGCGATGCCGGAATAGGCAATGTATAGTTGCATCAGTCAGCAGTACCCACCAACAGGCAACACGAGAGCTGCGGAGGATTTTTTTGAGAAGAAGAGAAGACATGTAACATCCTTGATCAAGAAGAGACCTCTCATCTGACAAATCCATTGCCAGTATGGGTAACACCAGCTATAGAAGATGATACGTTCTGGCTTATTGACTATGATGTTTACTTTATGTGATGAGATAGAATTAGCGAAAATTTGTTATAAGATCAATATCCACTTCTAGCGATCGAGTTCGTCAATGACAAGTTCTGAGGGCAATGTGTTTTGTATGCCACGTGATGATAGCCAAGTGCTGTTTCCTCATACTGACAAGCAATTATTTCCCTAGTTGTGTCGTAGATACGTCAGTACGAGCAATGCAGTAGGACAAACACTATGCATTGTATTTCACTACTGGCTCATGAGACTTCACTCTCATTCAATGCACTTCTACAAAAATTATCAGGCCCATCCATCCTTATCTACCAGTGCATTGTATTACAGATAACTGGTTCTACAGACTATGCAAACACTATGGCTCATTCACTAGTTCCCTAGAGATAACATGAATTTACGTAGATTAAGCTGATGTGGTCTGCAGGGATTATACACTGAGGATTACAAGGTCAACTAGTTTTCATCTTAGCCGCTCTGAAGGTCAGAAACGACATGCTAGGGCATCGACATATGAGGCGTCATTTCTTATTTTATGTTTTCGGTAAAGTATGCCCACCAGGTGTGGACTTGACTAATATTGACAAGGTGAACTGTCGGTATACCATCTCGGGTCCTACTTGGACAGGTCCGGGAGGCAATGTGACCTGCACCTTGCTGGAGGGGGGTGTCATGGTCTAAGAGAGAGTAGAGAGGAAGGGATGGGCAGCGATCACGGTCACAACCGTGTATCGACTTATGCGGGGATCACGATCACAATCGTGTATCCGGAAAGATGATAATGGTTCTCGGTCACTGCTCCCACGTGGTACGGGCTAGCATCAACGTCTGGTTGTGCTAGCTAGTATACCGGAGTAGCTTAATCAGTTCAGCAGAGTTTTCATTGTTGTTTGCTACTGAGGTTGGTCCAGGTGTTGGTAGGCCTTAGCACTAGTGCCAAAAAGGTAATAACGAAAAACAGGTTCTAACGATGGTTCATTGATGATGCTTGATTGATTGTTCTTTCTATCTACCTTTGGCTCGTCGTCTCTTTATCTGAATGATGAGAGACGACGCGTAATCTCCAATACTCAGCATATGTTCCTCTCGTCCGTGTATGAAGGGGTATTGGGCGACAGCTGTTTAATCACTGGAAAGGTGGAAAATCATTGGGTTGTGTAACAAAGACGTGATCATCCACGGCTTCTTGATGCAAACGCTGTATGGCTGCTGTAATAAGCCTGCGTGATATTGCAGGCGCAGTATCAGCATCTCATCCAATACCATCACTCAGAAATATGTCCCCCAGATGCAGAGGAGCGGTGGGGTTGTGCATCGACTGCGTGAGACCACTGGATGGCAAGTTGTCGCACACAACCCAAGCAGCATTTGTGAATGAATGAAATATTGCCTTATGTCTCGTCTCTTCGTGACTTTTACGATCAGAGAAATTGATGTTGTCGTATACTGCAACCGCCTTAGGGTTGCAAGCTTGTTTTGTCAGTGCCTGGGTAACTACCTCGGCTCTACGTCAGTTAGGGTGGATCTGCCGCTAAGCCCGATTTGCTCTAGTTCGATTCTCTTCTATAAATTTCCATAGCTCAGATAGAAATCAACAGAACGATTCTGCACTCCTTGTTCTCACCAACATGTTTCTTCAGCTGATCCTGGCAACGGGATTAGCCCGAGGGCGGCAAGGGTGGGACTTCGGACGCCTGTTAGAGGTACACATACGGCCACAATATGCTGGAAAAGGTCGAGATTTGCAGATATCGAGAAGTAGAGTAAAATGGGTGTGACTTACACTTGAATGATTTGCGAGTTTTGTCATAGTATCATTGCCCGTCTTATAACTATGGCAGAAACCAAACCCATGTAATGTCTCCACTACACGACGGTGAACCCCAGAGCTCTGCAGGTACAGATCTATGCAGGTTGCAAAGGCCGTAGACGTTTTTCTTGATCGGGAGAAACATGCCATGCTTGTAACAGCGAACACCAGGCGCTGGACAGCATCATTCTTTGTTTCAGCATAAGAGTTCCAGTATGTCCGGCGGTTCTGGAAAACTTGCATCATTAGATTATACCATTGAGGGGCCTGATCCTGGACAATACTGGTAGCCCCATCACAGTTCAAACTTTCCAGGGTCATGCCGAAGTCAAACTTGCCAAAAGGCGCTGCCTGCGACCGTACCAATTGATCGAGCTCACGCGTACAAACATCTTCCAAGGGCATTTTATGACAGATCTTGCAATCGTCCAGCTCGTCTATCACAGCTTTCATTACTGCTCGTCGCGCCCGAACCTTACCATATCTTCGGTGCCTCAACCGAACGTCGAGATGGTGGTCTTCAGTACCTACCCAAGCTCTTATAAAATCCTCAAAT
Organism: Leptosphaerulina australis; assembly: GCA_026120165.1. Lineage (NCBI taxonomy): Eukaryota > Fungi > Ascomycota > Dothideomycetes > Pleosporales > Didymellaceae > Leptosphaerulina > Leptosphaerulina australis. Next base: position 201,017 of record JALRMI010000004.1, read on the forward strand.
GTCCAATTGGTTGCCCAAATGTATCTACTATGAGATTCAATTTCTCTTCGGCTATGAGTCGTACACGCGGCTGTGCATCCTGCCCAAAGTTGTTGTTTGTATCAAGTTTGCGTATACGTTTGACAGTTGCCCTGCGATTATTGCGAGATGACGACTGAGAGGTTAGCGACGGACAAGGAGTATCTCCTTCAGACGATGATGGCGAAAAAAGTACAGTCGGAGCTTTAGAGAGCGAGCTCGATGGTTCTGTTTGAGCGGTCGATAGTGGGCGTTTTCGACTCTGCGCTACAGGGGACATAAATGCATCAGATATTTTTGAACATGCTTCTTCTGATGGAGGTAGGATGAGGACAGTACGATGTGGTTGTGTGGTGGAAGTAGTAGGTTGAAAGTGTCCACATTGCGCTGCGAAGCCGAATTTAACTTACATACAACCGTGCACCATTCTTCCTCAGATACTCCGCCGAGCTTCGCGCAGCGTCGCGTTCATTAATTCGACAGCTTCAGATGTTGTCGGTATACCCGCCCGTGAAATGGGAAGGTATTTAGGACGCTGTTAATCGGCTGCCCGTAGATGTCGCGGAGCGCTAGTCTACGGTTACGCAATGGCACAGAGTGAATGAAGATTGAAGGGTGTATTGAGTGAAGAGAGTATATTGCATTGTACCACGAATCTCCTACGTAGCAAGGGCTAGCAGCGACGTCGAAGTCCTCTACTAGCTTGCCAGTTGTAGGTTCAGATTCTCGGGTTCTTCCTCTCAATGTTGGTCGTGGCCGGACCATTATGCACCGCGACATATAGATCAATCGGTCCGTATAACCTGCAGACCTCGTATCGTGCCGCGATGTCGGTACGATACTCGGTGATACCAACAGATGTTGACATAAAGTTTAGAAAAAAGTTACTAGTCCTAAATAGCCATTAGCGCAGTGAACTCAACGGAGCGTCTGATTCATGAGATAATGTGCTAAAAACGCTGTACAGTACGTGCCTGAGCGTAATACAAAGCGTCAAAAATGCTCTGCTGAAAGACGTTCTTGGGAAGGTGGAATTTTTGATCTTGAAAGCTAGTTGTAGGATAGCTGCCTCAAAACATGTGTTTTGGAATGTAAATGGTCAAATTGAAAACTGAACAACATAAAATGGGTTGCGGGACAAATAGAGAAGAATTTGGGAAACTATCTTTAGATTCCAGTTAATGAGGCACAGAAACATGCAATAGCTCAACAATTTCAGTTTTCGGGTTTTCATTTTCGTAAAATGGATTCTGTCCAACAACAGATGATTTTCCACTGCTGCATCGTGTCAGCTGTCTGCATCGCATTGCTAGGAATTAAGGGCATTTAGCGAGCTAATAGTTTTTACTTTTTGTTGGCAGGATGCACATGTACATTTACACGGTGCAAATGGTTTGTAGTAATAATCTCTATCTATCCTGGGAGATCCAGCTGCGTGCGGGGTTATATGAACCTCGCCCTAGTCAGGTCAACTACGCCAAACCAGTTAACCCAAATAGGAAACGACGATGTTGCTCTTCTAACACTTTGCAAGTTAAAAATTTCAGCCTGCACTTATCGAGATATAGTACTACTAAGTACCACTACTGATAACAACATTCAAAAGTGCTTCAAAGTTTGAATATTCAGCCACGAGGTGGAGTGAACATAGATAACAATGATACAAATCAAATTTTGGAATAAAAAATTCAAAATTGGGAGTGTCGGTACAATAATATGTGATGCTATCACATGTTCCGTCACAGCTGAGCTAGTCCTTTTGGACTTAGCTCACCTTGGCGGCAGAACAGTATAGATGAGGGGTATGTGTACCATAGTCCCTCGATATAGCGAACCAGACACCAGAATTCAGATCTCTACCACCCGTACATGTACGTAGTCCTCCCAACAGGGATATCCATTTATCAAAAACGTGAATCGCATCGGTTTAGTGGAAGAGTGAGCCGGATACAAAATTATCAGTATCGCTTGTGGTTAACTACAGGCGGAAGCCCATGCCGAGCTCATCAGTGTTCAATCAGCAGCTGTCTCTGGCCCCCCAACAAGACATATTCTTAATCTTGATTGCACAATACGATAATTGGAGTCGTGGACGAAGCAATTCAATAACTCAATAGTTTCAGATCTTGAAAGCCGGACTACGGAAAGATGTGCTCATCCAATGATCAACCCGACACAACCACGCCGCTTTCCTGTGCAAGATTAGACAATCGACGGGATATGCCCGGACATCCCCCGGCATCATTAACAGAGTGCCAATATTGCCTATAATATTGTTTCGGAATTTCATAACATGTGTAAACTTACCTCGAAGCAAATGCCCAACTTCCTCAGCCACACTGCAAGCAATGATTGCCAATGAAAAAGGTCGCCTTGGCGTCAAGCAATACACTCGGTCTGAGCCGAGAATGACCTAGACATGTTCACTGAAAAGGCTAGTGCCAGGATGGTCCAACAAGATAAGTATCAAGATTTAAAGAGGAACAATCGGAGAAGCGTCTATATATGTGCTGGATGTGGCCCCTGCGCCTAGCGCGCGATAAGGCAGCCGTGATCCTGCTCAGATAAGGAAGGGGCTGGAGGCGCACGGCTGTGATTCATTGAAAGGGTCCACATCTTAGTGGGACGTGGCAATCAATATATCGGATTTCACGACAAGAATCAACACCTTTCTGTAAAGTTGCCATGTCGGGAGCAATAAAAATTTAGGGGGTTTGACCAGAAGCAGGCACATCGCATACTGAGCTGATTCATGCATCCCATCGCCGGTTGTTGAAGTTGAAGGGGGTGACAGGCAACTTTTGTTGCTGTATCGTGGCGTTTCGTGGTTTGGATACTGTGCTAGCTTACCCTCTTTGCTTAATTCCATCTAAAAGTGGGGTTTCTGGATAGAATGGTGAGCTGGATAGCGGTCCATTCTTTTCTGCAGATCCTGCCGTTTCTTCAAAGCATTTCATTCTGGTTAAAGCTGGATCACGTGCTACATCGATAATGACAATATCTGTAACCAATTCTATAAACAACGGCTGAGCCAAGATCATGGTCCACTAAAGAACACGCATTATATGCCTGGGATTTACTGCACCGCTTGCCGAAAGGATATGGCCTAGTGTCTGGCCCAGTGTTGGCTGCGTTGTAGCGAGAGACCTGCATGCTTGACTGCAACAATCCCTAGTGTTCAGCTGACATGCAGCCCGTCGGAACCTATATTGTTGCCGTGTATATGAAGGGTAGATATATACGGCAGGGGTGATCGGCTATTTGGCAGGGCATTCCATTTTCGGTGCCCTGCCAAATAGCTGATTGTCCCTGCCAAATAGCGGAATAAGCGAATTACATAATCCTGAAATCACGCTAGGAGGGACACCAAAACTTCAATATTTTGCAACCTTTTTTGTGCAGCCGGAGTGCACGGCTGCATTCTGTAAACTATACAATTAAAGTGAGACTTAAAATGTAAGAAAAGGTCAATAATTTTTGATACCTTCATAGATCCTCAATTTTATGCTGGTGTGACATCTTACTGCTGCATTGAAGTGTACAGCTATCTGGGCTGCTGGTCTTGGCGGTCGCGCTGCGCGTCGCCAGAACAGCACCACAGCAACAACAGTAAGATAACCGTAAATGCTCGCGCACTGGTACCTCTTCATAGTACAGGTATTACACCAAAAATATCGCCAAAACGTGCCAAAACTCTCCAAAACGCGCCAGGATGGATCAGGCCTTCGGTGTATACGATCTTCGCACTGTAAGGGACATGTCCGTGTTCGCTGATGACCCGGATGCCATGGCTGAACTCGACGATGTCCTTCAAAACGTAGGCCATCTTAGCGAACCGTTACTGCTCCGATCACGGGGCCCTTCCGAGTGGAATCCGGATTGCCCTGAAGCAGCCTGGTGACATAAATATGATCCTTCACCGCCAGGTATTATCTACGATCCATGTCCAGAGTTGTCAACAATCAATTAAGTGGGGCTCAGAAGGCTCGGATTGAATTGATTGATTACCTGTATAGGCTTAGCGATTACCCATATAAGTTTAATCCCTTCCTTATTCGGTAAGCGCGTGAAATCAAAAGGCGGATTGAATTGGTTGTTGACAACTCTGTCCATGTCACAAAAGTGCAATCAATACCATCAACAAACGTTATGCGCCCCTGGGATTTGCTGTAGTTATTCGGTATACAAACTTCAACAACAAGACGGGGAACGACAAGTTTATTACTTCTGTCATTCTTCGTTGTGCAGCAGGGCGATCATATACCTCGGCAAGTACTGAGCAGCGACCGAACCAGTGTACCTTGATGACAGAATGCAAATGGAAAGGAGTGCTGAAACGTCGATCTGAAGATGGAGAGGTTTCATGGGCTTCTCAGCATTCAATGATTCTCATAATCATCCCCGAGCGATGGAGCTGGCACTGCCTCACCACAGGAAGCTCGATGAACGTTCAATCAGCGCTGTTAACCATGGGTACCAGCAGCGCAATCCCGGAAGCAAAATAGCAGTTAATCTTCTTGCACAAGGTGCTAAGATTCGAAAACGCGACATCTATAATCAAGTTCAGAGGCTTCGAAACGAAGAGCTAGGTGAAAGATCAATGATAGAGGATCTGATAGATCAGCTTCGTACATATAAAGATGCTCATGGACAGAGGTATTTCTACCAGGTAGACTACGACCACCATGGCCGCATCCGCCACTTGTTCTTTGCTCATCCTATGAGTTTTGATATTATCAAAAGGAATCCAGATGTCCTAGTCCTTGATGCGACGTATAAGACGAACAAATTCCAGATGCCTCTCCTTCACATCGTCGGTGCTGACTGTCGTTCTAAGCCATTCGATATCTGCTATGGGTTCATGAGCGGTGAGACAGAAGCTCACTATGGTTGGCATATAGGTGTCTTGCACGCCTTCCTTGAAACACTCTTAGTGAAGCCGAAGTGTTTCATTACTGGTGATGATGCTGCTTTGAAAGGAGCACTGAGGAAGCAGTTTCCTGATGTCCCGCAGCGACTCTGTATATGGCATATCTACCAGAACGTTCTAAAACAAGCCATGCTCATCTGGGATCCACGAACTGCGAATGAAGGAGAAGTTCAAATTGAGAGAGTGAACATACAGCAGGCTCGGAATGTTTTTATGCAGGAATGGCAGGCCACACAGTCACAGAAGACAGAGCAAAGCTTCACTGAGGCATGGAATGCAATGATTGAGAAATACTCTGCCTATCAACCACTCATCAAATACCTCCAAGAGCAGCAATATCCGAACAGGGAGGGATGGGCAGAGTGCTATTGTCGATTCATGCCCGACTTCGGAATAAAGGTTACGTCTACCTCAGAAAGCGCACATGCCCGGCTCAAAAAGAACCTTTCTTTTGGATCGCGCAGTCATCTATTCGACCTGCTGAAGGACTCGTCTGAGTTGTTGCTCGCTCATGTAAATGAGATGCAAGAAGAAATTGCGAAAGAGATGTCACATGTATCAACAGAGACCATGAGCCTACGGTTTGCAATACTGCAGCGCAGGATATCCCATATTGCGTTGAGGAAGGTGAAGAGGCAATATGATATGGCTACATCGCCCGATTATACCGATGATTGCTCGAATGCCTTCACTGCTAAGTTCGGGATTCCTTGTAAGCATTGGCTTCGCCAGATGATCGACCGTCAGCGTGTACTCGACGGTAATCCACAAGCAGTCTTCCAGGTCCCGATAGACTTCATTGATCAGCACTGGTGGCTTGATCCACCGAGAGCAAAAGGCTTGACGGTTGCGAGTGTATTACAAAGATTCACTCGGCCATTAGACCCAATACACATTCAACCAAGGGGCCGGCCTAAAGGCGCTACAGTCAACTCCCGCTATAACGATATTCGCTATAGCGATATTTTTCGCTTGCACGGATTCAACCTCACACAAACTACCCCTGCATCTGATATTCAATAACTGATACAACCCGACACCAAATATCGTTATAACAGTTATGGGACGTAGGGATATTTCTAACCAAGAGAGAAGCGCCATTCGCTCGTGGACCTTCTCTCAGCAGCCACGACCACGACGGAAAGCTATTATTGCATGGTTCGAAGCTGAATTCGGCAGAAAGCTCTCTCAATCAACAGTATCGGAGTCTCTCGACGATCGCTTTCAGTACCTGAATGCTGCGTTGCCCTCCGCCTGTGCCTCCACCTCCATTTCAACCCCCGCCTCTACCCTTGTGGCTGACACGGCTTATCGCGCACGAGGAGCTGCCTGGCCACTCCTTGAATCTATTCTTTACGAGTGGCAGCAGAGAATACAAGCTCGTGGTGGGCTGGTTTCAAGTGATACACTAGCTGAGAAGGCAAGGGAGATCTGGTATCAGGTTCCTGGCTATCAAGGACAGGCTATTCCAGAGTTTTCCTCAGGCTGGGTATCAAGGTTCAAGCAGCGCTATAGGATTAAAGAGGTTGAACAACACGGAGAGCAAAGCTCTGTACCACCGCAGGCAGCAGAGGAGATGGTGGACGTCCAGAACCTCTGTATCCGATACTCAGAGGAAGACATATTCAACATGGACGAAACTGGGCTATACCGGAGGTGTGCAATATCAAAGGAGCTAGCTACATCCTCTCTGCCTGGTATCAAGAAAGACAAGTCTAGAGTATCTATTATACTCTGCTGCAACGTTACTGGTACGCAGCGTCTACCTCCATGGGTGATAGGGAAGGCAAAGCAGCCACGAGCTCTGCGAGGGGTCAACATACCATCTATAGGTTGTGCCTGGAGGGCCTCTAAGAAGGCATGGGTGGACCAATCTATTATGGCTAAATGGCTATCTGCATTCTATAGCTATATTGGCTCTATGAGAAAGGTCATTCTCCTTTTAGACAACTTTTCTGCCCACATCACCGGCCTTCAGCGGCAGCCTCCTCCGTCTAACATTACTGTTCAGCTTTTGCCTAAGAATTCAACCAGCATATACCAGCCTCTGGATCAGGGTGTTATCCAGAACTTTAAAACCTACTACCGGAAGTACTGGCTAAGATTTAGTGTTAAATACTATGATCTAGGTCTTAGTCTGTTCGACTATATGACGATCTCACATACGCTCCACTGGGTAGTCGATTCCTGGCTGCTTGATATCAAGGATGCAACGATCTTGAACTGCTACATTAAGAGTACGTGTATTCCAAAGAGATGGCAGGATCCTGGCTCTAGAACAGGTGAAGAATCTATAGAAAGTCTATATCAGGCCGCTACCCAGGCTGGTCAGATTCATGATGCCGTAGCCCTCGAGAGCTTTCTGAATCCAATGGAGGAGGATAATGGAGAAGAAAACGATATCTCCTTACAAGATATAATAGCTACTCAGCTAGGAATCACTCAGGAAGGACTAGAGGAAGAAGAGGATATCCTTCCTCCGCCTGCTCCGAGTGTGGGCGAGGCTCTTCAGGCTGTGCAGACGTTGCTACGCTACCAAGAGTATCAGGAAGATGCGAAGTATGAGGACATATCTTATATGAAGCAGCTAGGGAAATCTTTGAGGGCTGTATCATTCAGGAGCATGCGGCAGTCGACAATATCTGATTGGCTACAAGGATCCCTGTCGGGCCGTCAGGAATAGCTTAGTCATCATCAATATAACGATATTTCGATATAACGATAGATTTTTCCTTGCACGGATTAATCGTTATAACGAGAGTTGACTGTACCACTAAGACTGTCCCGACGCCACGACCAAGACAGAACAATATTCCGACGCAGCCCAGGGATCGCATTGCTACTGAGCTCATAGCAGTTGCCCAAGAAGCTGATATTTTGCCCCGTGTACTTCTGCTGCTGTTCAGAAACGAAAGCATGCTGTGAAGCCGACAAAGCTCTCAAAGAAGGCTACCGTGGTGGACGACAAGGAAGAATATATCAGGAAGGCAGACCTAGAAGCAATGTTAAACGCCCGGGATGCACGAAACAATGAAAGTCTCAACAAAATTCTTGAGCTCCTCCAGGCTCAGAGCAGTCGCCAAAGGGAGACTGTGAGTCCTATCGACCTCACGATCGATAGCGACCTCGGAGTGGAGGACCGCTCGTCAGATGGGGAATTTGAAGACAGCGTGTTCGACATAGATGACTTGCCTCCAGCGCTAAGTACAAGGGCTTCAAGACGCTCAGGAAGCTTAGTACAGGCTATGAAGGCTAATGAGGGTCGTCAAGGACGAAAAGAGCGATAGCACCTGAGGTAAGTAGTATCTGTACTTGGTCGATGCAACCATGTAACTCCGCAACCACGTATCCAATTTACTCCTGAATTTTTTACACACTATCAAAGAGCAAGAAAATACTGTGTTTCAGTTCTGGTGTTAATGCAGCGTATTGTTGTAACGTGGTGTGGTGCTGTAGTCATAATATGTATCAAGTCCTGGAGAAATTCTAAGATCTTGAGTTTTGGTTGTTTGGCTATTCGGCAGGGCACCGAAAATGGAATGCCCTGCCAAATAGCCGATTACCCCTGCCGTATATCACTACCCTATATGAATACTGGGGTTTGAGGTGCAGGAGTCAGTACAGTTACATATTCAAGCTGTAAAAGCAGCTTTGAGTTTGTAGAATATGAAAGGATTAATCATGGCATGTAACCTACTTCACGGGTGAGTACTACATTTTTGCCAAGACCAAACTAAAACCACGACTACAGAATTGTAATGTGCTTGTAAGCCGGCGCTACTGCGGTGCTGGCTTCGTTCCTCGGTCTCATGTAAGCTAGATGTACATGCACTCTTGAAACCATACCCATGTTTAGAATGTTGCGCAGTGTTTTACATTAATTGACCCCTTTTTGTATGTTTTGCAGAGCTGGCAACAAACAAATCAAACAAATCAAACTCGCTTGATTTAGTTTAGTAGTTACGTTTATAGGTTTAGTGCTTGCCTGTTTCAGCGAATTTGATTTTTTGATTTGTTTGTTGCCAACTCTGATGTTTTGCCTGTACGATCGTATGTTGTGTCCAGTCTCACCACATGTCCTACAGGTCTTGGGAGCTCAATAATTTCATTAGTGCGTGCCTTCTTTGTCTTTCTTCTATCACTACAGGCGTTGATCTCCTCTAAAGCAGGCAGTAGCACTACTGTGCCTTTTGTCCATGTTGCTTCTCGCTAAATTTGGTTTCGTTTGTTTGCATTATAGTGTATGGCTGGCTGGAGCTTGACGGCCTGAATGTGCATCAAAATCAGTGGGTGTGTCATCATCTCTGTGTCCTCGGTGACCTGGCAAAGACATCAACAGTCGACGTCGGCGGGCCCGCAACGCGCCCTCTGCGTGTTTTAGCCATTCAACACCGAGTTTGTTGGTTATCCAGCAATTTACAGACATTATCAAGTTATGGGGTGTCTCTGGCTTCTTGTACCAACCTGCGAGACGACACTTATGTGGAAGACGGTTAAGGGCGTTATGCCAGCTCCTTTGCATTGGTGTTTTAGATGATACTGGCCCACCCACAATTGTTCTGCTGCTTCGTCTTCGGTTACACCCGATATTCAGAGCCTGTTGTAATGTCTCTCATTGGTGTGGCATCCATCATAGAGCCAGAATCGCAAGAAATCTGGATATCCTCAGTTAGAATACTGTGGTTGGCAGAGATGTCAACAATCAGTTGATCGGCAGGCCTGTTTCCCGATCAAGCGTGGCAAAAACCACTCTCTGTTCGATGATACGCTTAAATAGGAAACAGGCCGGCCGATCAACTGATTGTTGACATCTCTGGTGGTTGGATTGGTATTCCTCAAAGCCAAAATCAGCTCTGCATAACTCCCGGATGCTCCCGCTTACTTCTAATGCAATTTTGTTTCCAATCAAACCCAACCTTGAGCTTCGACAGATGCTCAGCAAACATGCTGGCCCAGTTCTTGGTAACAAGGAGCTAGTGGCGCTCAATGCGTAAAGAATTGATTGTATACCTCATATCAGGAAATTAAGCAGAAAACAGGGCATGTATCTTCGCTCGTGCAGTCTCGATACATGCTGGAAAATCACACATTCTTTTGTGCTCTCTTAGTGTCCTAAGAACTTAGAAGAGATCGCGGTTGAATATCTTGCCGAACCCGCTTCTGAGTCCCTTGAAATTGACAGATCTAGGCGCTTTGGGCTCTTTACCTTAGCCATTCTGTATTGAGGGCGATGCTACGGCCATAACCGTGAGTCAGAGGTTGGAAGCAATGATAATGGGGTAAGTGGGAAGAGAGCACCTGTAGCTGCAAAAAGGTGGGGACAGGCAAAATACTGTGGCATGTGATGCAGTCAAGAGTACGCTGTTGGCGATCAGTTTGCTGTAAAGGCTACAGATCGATACATTGTATTTTGCATAGAGGGCATATTTACTAGATAGAAAGGCACATGACCGTCATTAAACAATACACGGACAGACAGCAGACAGAATAGGAGAACCTGATTTCAAAGTCCTGGGATTATATAGAATTATACGCTTGATATCAAAATGTGCCATCTGAGTGGTGGAGTTTGAGATAGATCGCTAGTTAAGTAGTGTGTTTATCCAGCTGGCACAATGCCACCGTCCTAGCTACAGGGCGGGAGTCAACACCTGAATGCCCTCCCAGAGCAAGTCTCAATAACCAAAGAAATCAATGCGCGCGAGCAGATGCTGTTAAATGGGGTGTAAAAATAAAAGCAAAAATCCCACCCATGAGTGCTTACTATCAGGTATGATGCGTATCAAGCGCTCGCTTCGTGCTCGTTGCTATTTCAGTTTGTATTTCATCGTGCATGACGGTGCCATAAAACTGTCGTTTAGACGCGAACTACAGCACCTCCGGCCCACCGGAGCCGGCGGAGACCAAGTCCAGTACCTCTCACAGCTTCCTTACTACAACTGCCAGCTTCGGTGCCCACAGCACCCATCTGACCCACGGCCTCAGCATAACCAGCTTCATTGCCAACGACATAGCCCGCAGAGAAGCTAAGGGCGCTTACGAGTACGACAACGCCAGCGCTGACAACCCATGTAAACAATGTGGGGCTGATCTCCTCGATCAAAGCGCTCTGCTTGCGTGCTTTCTTGGCCGCATGGCGGTCTCTGCTGCTGCTCTGTACACCTGCAGCAGCAGGGATGGCTTTGCGTTTGGATTTGTCAGAGGGACTGCTGCTTGTAGCGCGCGAAGATGAGCTATTGCTTGTTTTCTCTGCTATTTCACCCAACGCAACCGACTCGGGGACTATGCGAAGTGAGGTCGGATTGATACGACTGGAAGTTGCAGTCGGCGTAACACGAGGTTGACTTGGCTTAGGAAGGCCTCTGACTGCAGCTGCAGCCGAGAGAAGTGTGGAGAGGCTGGCCCGCAGTGCCTCATCATGATCGGCCTGATGACTGGGTGACATAAAATTGTAGGGCGTGTGTTGTGGGTACGAGTGTTGTCGTTGAGAACCTGGCCGTGTTGCAGGTCTGCGTGACGCGTGAACTGTCCCTGATTGTGAGCGTACGACATGCTCAGCAGTCGGATGTGAGAACGCATTAGGTCGTGGTTGAAACTGTCGAGCGGTTGATCGTGGATAGTTGACTGCGGTAGCATTCTCATCTTCGTCTTCGTCTTCGTCTTCCTCTCTCTCAGACATAGTGTCAGAAGATGCAACTGAGTGTAATCTGCGAGAGCTATGTTGCACTTCTTGTCTTAGAGGAGAAGGCCCAATGTGTTCGTTGGAGGACGTCATGACCCTATCTGATTCGCTCTCGCTCTCGTCATATTCTTCTTGGCTGCTGTTCCCTCCACCAGCACTCATTACACGGTGACTGGTGCCTGTCTGGAAGTGACCACCACGTAGACGTCGGTTTCTTCTGTGTGCGTTGGAGTCATGCTGAACCGTAAGGCCTGTTGTGATGATCTCATCAGCGAAAGAGGATAATGAGGAGGAAGAGGGCCTTGAGCTGATGTCAATCCAAGACTCTGAGAGCATCATGTTAGCCTGTAACCAATATACAACTTGTACTTGACAATAGTCGAAGTGTAGATCTGCAAACAGCTCGAAAACACGAATATCTACGAAGATCAAGATACACACCTTCTGAGTACTGTCTAGATGGTGGTAACCTCGGGTGGGAAGGAGCCATAGCTTGGTTTTGTGAATATGCTTCTTCGGAAGGTACAGTTTGTCTAGCTGATCGTGATGGACGATGGTCGTGCATTATAGCCTTCACAGAACAGTCTGATATCCAGCTACAAACAACTGCTCTTCCAGGTTCGGCAGCCTCAACTGCCGTACTGTTTGACACTGTACGAAGGCTGGGTGGAGAGATGTGCACGCAGGTGGATCTTCAAGGCGCGTTCCGATCTCGGTCCTTTGTCTCCAGGCGCGTTGTCTGCGAGGGTGGACTTGAAAAGAGTAAGAACGTGGTCGCAGAGGAACAGCAGAGTGCAAGAGCCTCAAAGACAGTACACGACCCAACACCGTTCGCCTCAGGATGCGCGTGGCTGCAGATGCACCTTTAGATACCAGATGAAGACCGTGGCTGCTGACGCTACGCCAGAAGTTGGCTCGACGATCCCGCACGCAGTGACGTCCAGGCGGGGGCGTTTTAGTGGGGCAGTGAGGTTTGACAGATCAGAATCAAGGGAAAAGAAGAACAACAAAGAGAAAGGATGGTGGAGGTGGAGGTGGAGGTTGAGGTTGACGGCAAAAGTTATGACACTCGTTCCTAACCCCGTGTGCTGGCCAGTCTTTGTCGCAGGGTCACGTAGACAAATAGCGGTGGATGTTCTCATGAACGAATCACGCTACACTCCCCCACACCTTCTGGTTGAAGCCTAGCTATTTCTGGTGCTCACCTGGCTCTGGTACAAGACACAGCTGCGCAACTTCCGGTCTTTTGCCTTGTGTAGTATAGTCTCGAGATGAGATTGCGCACCCTCTTTATTCTTGCTACCGTAATTATGGAAGAACAAATATTCGGTGCTTGCTGGTGGTGGGGTGCCTACACATCGTGCTCAATACGTCATCACTGAGTGTATGGAAACACCAAAATTGTATGTTGGTCTGGCATTTATTTGCTATATCAATAGCTGTCTCATCGTGGCGCAGCCCTCCTTCCCCACGCTGACTGGTTGCCAAAGCTTCTCTGCGCTCTATAAGGAGTGCACAGAAACGAAGTAGCCCAACACCACTATGCAAACATGGTCGCGAAACATCAACAGATGTTGTCAACCAGCAGCTGAGAGCTAGATCAGAACGGAGGTCACACAGACTGCCAGCCGGACAGAAATGTAAACGAAGTGCAGGTCTAATGCCAGGACAATTTCGTAGGCGTTCGTCAAAGTAAAGTTGTAAGAATAGGAACTGACAATCTCCTCACAATAGCGCACATGCTCGGCCGTCCTCGTCTATAACTGAGATGTGGTACAGGACATGGTGAGCTGCGTTGCGAAGAGTTGAAATATGAAGTAGGCAGTTGCGTACGATGGCGAAGCGGTCGTTGAACTGGACGATTTTGGAATCCGTAGATTACATAGGTAATGTTAGCAATTCCGAAACAGAACATACTCCTGCTGGGCGTTTAATTCTTCTTTTCCTCTTTCTTCTTCTCGTCCTTCTTCGCCGGTTTCTTGAAGAAGTCGCTGATTCCATCCTTGAATTTCTCCCAGGGGTTTCGATTCAAGCGGTTGCTGAGCTGGCGGTAGTTGTACATCTCCGCCCAGCAGTCGCGGCCCCATTCGCAGCCAGCCATGTTGACTAGAAAATCGCGGTCCTTTTCTCGATAGTGGATGTTGACATCATCACCAGCATCTCCACATGCGCCGGGTGGGAAGCTGTTGATCTTGCGTTGCTGAAGGAAAGCAACATGCGGTCGGATCCAAGGCTGGTTCTGATACATGTACTCAAAAGCATCCTGTTCTTTGTGTTCCCACTCCATGTGTTTTTGCTCATAGCCAACGGGGTCCCACCAAATGTCCAAGAGTCGATCTGTCCATACACTCCTTCGCAACATGAAGGAGCCTAGGTTGAAGCCGCCGCAGTCTTGAGGCACCAGCATATTGATGGACTCCACTCTGCCATCACCAACAGGCGACCGAGTTTCGGGGTCTAGATATTCATCGGTTAGGGGGTGTGAGATGTTGAGAGGGTTGTAGACGTTGATGTCGCGGTACGTGATATCTTGCAAGTGTTTGAAGATATGATTTTGCAGGGAGTAGGATGGTTCCATAATGAATGTGTTGGTGTCGAGCCACCAGAACCTGGCAACTGTCAGTTATGGCATCATTAGGTCGAGCCATTGTACATACCATTCAGCCTGGGGATATTTGCGCATAGCGTTTCGAATGGTGTCCACCTTCTCCCAGCTTTCTCTCCACTCGTGAGCGTAGCGTTTTTTCGTGCTCATATCCACAATCTCAAGATCGTAGCCCCATTTCTTTGCGTACTTTTTCTTGTTCTTGACGCTGTCGCGTTCAATCGCCCATTCGCGAGGACCCTTCCATTCCATAACACCTCCACCTTGGTTCGCTGCAAGAATAATAACATATTTGTTGCCACCACCAAAAAGTGCAGACCGCCTGTACATCCGATGCAAAGCTGCTGGTGTTAGTCAAGTGCATCATCCAAGAACCATTTTCGCTTACGTGTCACGTAGAATGTGATAATGCTAAGGATAATGAGCAACACTACTCCAAGTGACCTCCTCAGGCGCCAGAGATTCCAACCGATGCGGTTCAATATCTGCGTGACTTTGTTGCCCTGGTATCGTCCATGGCCATGTTTCCCCTTCTCGCCGTAGCTGACAGGCAAGCTCGTGGATATTTTGCGAAAGTGTTTCGAGAAGAAGCCCTGATTCCTGGAGGTGAAACCCGGGTATCCCTTCACTTCAGCGCTCCTCGCCTGGGCCGAAGCCCAAGTAACATTATGTGACGAGCCGTTCGCCCCGCCCGAATCGTACGGGGTGTTCAAGCCAGGACTCGACCAGCCTCCAGGTCTGGGTGAAGGTGATCTTGACATGTCGAAAGTAGCTGGCGTGCCAGGGATCGTGGGCAGGGCGTCGCCCAATGAGCCGCCCGATGTACCGCTCGTTGTCCCTAGCCTGTTGGGTAGACCAAGATTCAGGTTTGGTGGTTGTGTTTTAGCGGCGGATGAGCGCCGTCGGCGTTGGCCAGCGTTACTGGAGAAGGATGATTGAGAAGCCAGCGTGACTTTATCGGTATTGTAAGGTGCGCGGAATGCACGAACACCGATCGAGCGTGGCCTCCAACAGCAGTGCTGCTAAGTGGTAATCAATGCTTAACGATAAGCAATGCGCAGCAAAAAAAAGCAGGGTGCGTTAGCTGCGATGAGGACAGCTGGCTGCGAATTGAAGCTTTTCGGACGGCAAGGCAAGGTGGTCGCACCTTCAGCGGAAAGGTTGAAGTGAACGAGATCTGCGGTGCAACATCAAAGAGCTGCTCTCCTCAAAGATAGTGACAATTAAATGCACAAGAGTGCAGTACAACTGCATATAAAAGAGGGAGCGCCTGCGATCAAAAAGGAGCACCTCGCAATAGATGAAATTACCGTCTAAAGTTGAGCTTGGCGAGCATCTAATCAGTAAGAGTCCCTGACTAGCATGCTGATCCACAACACCTCTGCCCCTTGTAGCATCATCATCAGTATGGCCAACTTGCAGCCTCGAGACAGATGAACCATTGAGGACTGATGGATGTAAGAAACTAGGTTTGCGTTAACGTCGGACGAGAGGCTTTGCATAAACTGCTTGTGTTTGTCCAGTTCTCCAGGACTCGCACGTGAACCAGGCCGACGAACTATCTAACAGCGAGTTGTCGGTGGTCATCAGAAGTCACTGTACTTCTATCCCTTGCGAGGTACTCTCAACAGTTTCTGGGTTACCCTACCTTGTGTGCCCTAGACGTCAATGTACTACGTACTCATGTGGCAGCCAAAATATCACAAGCACTGTCGACCTTTGCCAAGCAACTGATGTTGTGATGGCATAGTCAAAGAGAAACACTTAAGTTGATCTCGCATGGCTTCCATCATTACCAACATGGCCATGTCTTGTATGCTGTGAGGCATCTTCCTGGTATTCGAATCCTGCATCTTGGCGGTAGGAGGACGAGTTGTTGTAAGTGAGGTGGTTCAAGTTCTTGAACGTGGAATCGTCTCATGCACAACTACTGTTGCTCAACAGACACATGGCCAGACACAGTACTCTCTTGAACACATTTCGTGGCAGTACGCGATCCGAATCTATCGGGACTGCGTGTCGTGAACAGAAAGTCGATGGCTTGAAGAGGTTACACGCTTGGGTGGGACGCCGTCCAACCATTGGCGGCTCTGCGATAGTGGGCGCTTAGAGCTGCCTCGTTCTCGCACCTCACTGGTCCTCCCCCCTCATTTGGCCTGCCACACCGCCTGTGGAGCGTCTCAGATCTCTCTTCGTGTTGTACATTTCCAGGCTCAGCGAGTCTCGGGCGGTTATTGAGCCTCATACCTAAAGGGTGGCGCCCATCCCGGGACCGATTCGAATAGTTGCGTCCAATCGTTTTCAAGAATGGCTGACTCTCGACTGTTCCTGGGTCGAACTGAAGCTCGTCCAATTCCATGTACCTGGCGCTTCCGACAAATTGGAGTACGAGACAGTAGACTGTGTAAGGCCACTAATGGCATGCGACAGATTAGCCTAGAAGCCGATGGTATTCAAGAAGGTCTGAGGCCTGGAGGTCGTGTGTTTACAAGCGAGGTTCCTTTTCACTTCTTTGTGCTTGCTCTCTCATTGACTTCAAGTCGTGGTTTTCCACCTTCACCTTCACTTTACCCACAACCACAGTCAACGTGTTCTATTGTCCTTTCCACCCAACCCCAAGCAGACTGGCTTATTCTGCTACATAATAAAGAAAGCACGAGTTTACAGGAAAAAGTCGATCAACCGTTGGAACGTAGAGCATCTGCAATGCTTTGTTCTTAATTCGCTACTACTATCGAAATCTGCCAAATCACCCTTCTTCATCAAGCTACCAGCGTCCACCATCACCAAATATCATGAGCTCAACAAACTTTGGTGCACAGCCACCGACACAATCACTAGGACGGATACCGAGACCTATAGATTCCGACTCTTCCACGCAGCGCAACAACCTTGACGACCAAATAGTAATACACCTCAACGGACATTTCGATGGAACGATTGCTCTACCAAAGCCGGCACAAGAGAGGGAAGCGTGGGTCAGTGATGCCCAGAGTTCTGCCCGAAGAGCTGCAAGCAAGAGAAGTTCAAGGTCATTTACATCACGTGTGTCTCGGCAGAAGAGCAGGAGGCGAGAGCTGTTGGAGAGACAGGCAAAGCTAGACACAAGTTTCGCAAGGCACAAGGGTGATACACCGCACCAGGTGTTCCCTGAACACGACATACAGGGCAATGGCCTGGCAAGGAAGCAGAGCTGGTTCAGTGTTGGGCGTCCGTCAACAAAGTTCAAAGGATTAGGAATCACAAAAGGTACACCTCAACCCGAATTTTCACATCGAAGATACCCAAGTGTCGACCGTGAGCCTCAGAGTGCGGACTCACTGGCACCTGCTCCAGGCACTGGAACATGGAATGAGATCTCTCCGTGGGATCGACCTATACCTATTGGCATCACTGTTCCTACAGACAGCGTTTCTGATTTTAGTCCATATCAAGGCCCTCGCCAGCGATCAGGAAGTGACACCACCTTGGTCACGCCCAGTATTATCATCACCCCTGCCATGCCAATGCAATCAGTATGGTCGCCCGACACACCATATACCGAATCGGACTACACGCCCAGCATCTACTCTCGCAATACATTCAATGCCCAAACTATGGACCACAACGTGCCTCCAGTTCCAGCTCTTCCACTTGGGATGGTCGGAGTGTCTGACACGGCCATGAACACCAAGTACACTCCAGACTCACCAACGCACAATAGGAATGATACACTCGATTCCAATGAGACAGCCTTCGAGGAGTACAATGATGCGCAACGGAAGGATCGTGTCATGTCAAGTGACACTTTTTTTGAAGAAGACGAGGCACCTCTGCGTGAGAAGACGGTTGAAAAGTCTTTGGTCGTCGACACATCGGTCTTACCTACACCACGACGTTCGCAAGGATGGTGGAATGTCATCACAACACCGTTTGTCACAACACCACTGACTGCCACATGGCCAAAAGAGGACCAGTATATACCGAAAACGCCCGATGTGCCAACATTGCCTGCTCAATATAATCTGGATAAAGCAACGCCAGCATCCTTCCCTGCCAACAGCTGGACGGCAGTGAAGAAGTCTCACCACATAGATAGCAGTCCACCTGACGAAGAGGCACCACCTGCGATGGTGCCTGTCCCGGTTAGCGACTGTTTGACATCGCAGCACACACCTCCGATCATAGCGAAGGAGGTTCCACTGCCGGAAGCAAACAATATCACAGCAGCACAAAGCAAGTACCAGCAAGTGACAGCAACTCCCGACCGCAGCGTGGCCTCACCACAATCATCAATGTCCGCTACACCTGTCGTCAGCACAGCAGCGATGGCGACAGTTCTGATGCCTCGTCAGGTGGAAGGGCCACCCCAGTCAATCAATATCAACATTGAGCTCCAAGATCGACGACCGGATATCAGTGTTCAGCCGTTGAACGCCAGCTCACAATCATCGATGCAACAAAGTCATACATCCTGGCCAGCACCGCGGCTACAAGGCGTAGGTTCATATGCGTCTAGGTCCAATAGCTCTTCCCCAAACCCGCCAACGTTCGCACCGCCTCCAACGTTCGCCCAGAAAGGCTCTCGCTTTAGCTACGACCATGGAAGTCGATTGAGCTCACCAGCCTCTACACCTGACCTTAAGGGACAAAAGAAACATCGAAAGGTTTTCGATATGAGGACATTGATGCCGTGTCTGAAGCGAAGGCAACAGGGTAAGGCCGAAGAGAAGAAAAAAGAGAAAAAAAAACGGGGTTGCTTCTTCTGGTGCTGCGGGTGTTGCGTTTTCCTGGTCGTTCTGCTTGCGGTTCTCATCCCAATCATTGTTGTCTTTTCGAGGAAGAAAGATGACACAACTAAAACCACGCCCGTCATAACTCAACCAGGTGGCGAATCAACCTCAACTTCTGAGTGGTTGAACCTGACGAGCTATCCTCCGATACCTACGGGCGTATTGACCATTGCTCAACCTGAGGCTGTCGAGGAACAGAGCGGATGTGTTGCGCCTACAACTCTGTGGAGCTGCGCGCTTCCAAAGGAGCTGCAAGACGCAGTGAAGCCTAACAAGCCAGACCAACCTAATTTCATAATCGAAATTACGTATGAGAATAGTAGCGTACCAGCGCTCTCGAGAACTCAGACTTCGAAGCGAGCTGCGAATGCTGTCTCAGTTGGCGCATTCATTCGATCTCACTTCCTGCATGCTCGCTCTGTACCCTCGCCATCTCCTGCACCTCCAACTGCTGATGATATGGTGTTTCTCGGAAAGACAACAGACGGGAACAGTGCTCCTTTTGATGGTGAAGAGACACCCTTGTTTGTGTCCTTCAAAGACACGAAAGCCACTGCATCCCGTCTCGCAAAGCGAGCAGGAAGTGATCCTACAAATATCACTGCAGGCATCCCTGCACCAATGCTCAATGCAGATGGAACTGCCGCACCGGCAAATTTGCTTCCTATCCCTTCCATGCAACCGCTTCGGTTGTACAATCGTGGCAAGGACGACGAGCACTACGGCTTTTACACATATTATGACCGGTCGATCTTCTTGAAGCAAATTAACGGAACCAATCGAGGTGGCAATCCTGCAGATACGGATGGCGGTAGCACGGAAGAGGCTGCCACGCTTCGATGCACGTTCTCTGAGACGCGATTCCTTGTTCAGCTCTGGACACGCAGCCAGTCGACCAAGCCATTGCTGCAGAGCTCCACACAAAGCGACCCTAGCGATCTCAAACGTCCAGGAACCTTCCCCTATCCGGTCACCATCACCATTGACCGTCATGGTGGTAATGCTGCAAAGAAGAACCTCTACTGTTACCGGATGGAGAGCGACGGAACCATCAAAAACGATGCTTCGAGCCGCTCATTCCAATTTGAGGATCGCGGATTTGGAGGCAATCTTGTGAACGGCACACAAGGCCGTCCGGATGTGACAGGACCCATAGATGGAGGGTCCGGAGGATGCTCGTGTAAGTACCAAAATTGGCTGGACTGAAGTACCCAGTCTCAAATTTTCATTCACCTGTACATTACAACCTTCGCCTGCATCTTTGCACAGCATCTGATCGAAGCCTGCCAATTGGCGGCCTGCAGTATGTCATTACGTGGCATTGCTTGACGATGCTTATTCGTGTCATGTCAGTGAGCGTGCATGGCTCAATCCTACTCGCGTAGTTTAATCAGAGCCACTGGATGGGTCCCTGTAACATAGAATTAATCTAGAGTACCTGCTTAATATTAACGTCAAGCGTACCGCAACATTTCTGCCCCCTCAGATGGCGCAAGGATGAAGCTGCGAAAGCCAAGCAAACAGTCTACAGCTCGACTCCAACTAGGAGCTGGAGCATGAGCTCATGGGATGCTCCTGGAAGCAGAATAGACCATAAGAGCAGCTTCGACCCTCAGGACGTTCGCCTCACGCGGCAGTGCATCCGACTTGGGCCTCTTACGGCTTGTTCCGACTGCGAATGCCAGACCCTCCTCCAATGGCCCACCTCTTTAGTCCCACCTCCGCTCTCCCCTGAGACTCATTGAGAACTGCATCAGCGGAAAGATGTGGAGTCGCCTAGACCCCTCAACCAAGCATGCTCGTGCAGTGCTTCACTGTTGTCGTCGCAAGGCCAGCAACGAGCGTCTTCACACGTAGCCGTCTGTGTAAGCAATCTGTCTGCGACGACGACTTCCATGCCTGACGATTAGATGTGCATGAGATATCCTGCGCCAAGTGACATCAGGACGTATGGGAGAGCATGTCGAGCATCTTGATGCGGGCCTGTGTTGCTGCTCCGCACCTCGAACGAGAATCGATACGCATAGACCAACTTGTGGCTCCTTCAAGGTCTTGGCCTAGAATCTCTCAGCGAGAGAACTCAACACGTTCTAACGTTGTGCTCTCTGATTGGCCAACGCCAACCTCATATTCTCGAAGAGCTTTCGTCGCCTCCCACGCCAATGCTGCAGCAACGGCTGCCGTTCAGAATCCTGCCGAGCAAAGGATGAAATGCCATGCACTGCAAAGCTTTCGGCTTGGGGGTGCTTGCCTCTGCTGGGCGCAGGCTTGGCTGGCGAAGTGTGATGTCAAGGTCGTTTTGAAGAGCTGTGAGAATTGTGTTTCTGGGGAAAACAGGGCTGCAGGAGCTGCTTAAGCACACTTAAACTGGCAGGTGGGGAGCTTAGAGCCAGACGCATCCAATGACACTAATTCTATTCTGTCAGGACGCAGACCGCTACCCAAAGTGGCCTTTTTGATGGGGCACGCGAGCAGTTGCCGTGTTGGCCGTGCCGGGGTTACTTGAACTTCGACTGGATTGCGACCGGCGGACGCGACCGTGGGGACACTAGAAATTTTCTCCAGAGCTGGTACCGGTATATAAAGTATGAGAGTATCTTTCTATCGCTCTACTGCCTCCTCACATTGAGCGTACGCGCCTGTTGTGCATTTGCGCCTTCGTCATTCTTGTTAGGACCTACCTCGTGGCCCCCCACCGGTCCTTCATTGCTCGAGTTTCAGCATCCAGGTGCATCCACGCTGCACTCTGATATCGACACTCGAAATTCGACGTTGCAAATCTGCGCTATTGCACGCAGGGTCTGCCATCTCAGCAAACCAGCGGATCCCCCCGGCAATAATCCTAGCATTGGCCCTCAGTCACCGGAGATATACCAGCCAGTCAAAGGCTACCTTGGACAACGTGCTGCATCGCAGAGTCGTACTGGGAATAATATCTCTGCAATCTCGTGCCACAGACCTCAGTGTGAACACTAAAGGGTTCCAGCGGTACCGACGTCATCGGCGCCACTAGGCCGGTACACTACTGAGCCCCAACTAGCTCAAAGCTTCGTCGATCTCCTAAGAGATTGACCTCTGAGCATATAAGAGCAATCGGGGTCCCTGATACCAAGACCATCAACATCTTCCCTCAATTGGATAGTATTCATATACAACAGCATCTGCTCGGCAGCTGCCAACAGTCATAATGGATACTACACACAGCGAGGAAAACTCAATCCGCGACTATGGAGTCGCTGCTCCCCATGGGCCGAACATGACCGGCCACCACATGGCTACACAGGACGTCGACATCAGAGGCGACATGACCTCCAATGAAGCGGACGTTTTCCACGCTCTTCTTCACCCGGACGACATGTACGATGCGAATGGCACCTACTGGGCTGACATGCCCATTGGTCAGCGCATCAAGTTTGTGACCAACGTCGACAAGCAGGAGTCTAAGAGGGAGCTTGGTGAGCTTTGGCAGATGTTCAAAAACGATCCCCTCAGTCCCATCAGCGCCTACTTCAGGAACTATGTGATTCCCGGTGCTGGTCTTGGTCTCGAAGGGTGTGTTTCTCGGTAGTGAATCGTTTGGAGTTCTGATGCTAATACGTCGTAGTTACGTTCTCTTCTCTATCGGTAACGTCAGGCCTCTTCTGCAGGCTTCTTTTCCGGCATGCTGGAAGACGTTCGATATTTGTAATGAAATCTGGACACAGGCTATCGACTACCTCGAGATTTGCGGTATCATTGTCGGTCAAATCCTTGTCGGTATCATTGGTGACTGGTTGGGCCGCCGTCATGGTCTAATCCAGGATGCCGTCATCATGTTCGTCGGTCTTCTTATGCTCACTGCCGCCTGGGGTGTCACTCAGAACGGTTGGGTTATTTGCTACGTCTGGTCGCTCTTCTTCTACGGCATTGGTGTTGGTGGTGAGTACCCAATGACTGCGACCGCAGGTATGGAGAACGCTGTTGGCTCCGGCAAGGTCTCAACAAAGGAGGATCGTCTGCACCGTGGTCGCAAGGTCACTGGTGCTTTCCTCATGCAGGGCTGGGGCCAGTTTTTCAACCAGGTCATCCTAATTCTGCTGCTCCTGATCTTCCACTCTGGGTCTGCACCTCCCTACTCGAAGAAAGTCACCCAATGGACCTACCGCGTTTCGTTCGCCATTCCCGCCGTCGGCACTCTTTGGCTCGTCTACTTCCGTTACTTCAAGATGAAGTCGGCGTCCAAACAGCTCCAGCTCGCTAAGAAGAAGGCTCACATTACCGGATACGACGTTGCTTCCTTGAAGCTGACATTCTCTTACTTCGGGCCTCGTCTGATCGCCACTGCCGGTACCTGGTTTGCCAATGACGTCTTCTTCTACGGCAATAAGCTCTTCCAGTCTGAATTCATCAAGGTCATCACTCCTGGAAACAACTCGGTTATGGTCGGTTGGCTCTACAACTTGATCAATGTTGGTGTCTCCCTCTGCGGATACTACCTTGCCTCCGTTTTGATTGACAACAAGCTCTATGGACGCAAATGGATGATGATTATTGGTTTCATGGCCGATTTTATTCTCTTCATTGTGCCTGCCTTCCACTTCGAGTACTTCACGCAGCCCGAGCACGTTCATGCCTTTCAGGCCATGTACTTCTTGTCCTCGTTCTTCAACCAGTTTGGTCCCAACTCCGTCTCTTTCCTGGTCGCTGCCGAGGTGTTCCCTACACCCGTCCGTGCCACTGCCCACGGCTTCTCGGCTGCTGCCGGTAAGGCTGGAGCTTTGCTCGCTTCGATCTTGTACAACTACATCGATACCCAGACCAAGTTCTATTTCGTTCCCTGGTTCGGTCTTGTCGGTGCTCTGATGACTTGGGTCTTCCTTCCTGATACAACTGGTCTTGACCTCAAGGAGCAGGAGCGTCGCTGGGAATGCATTCGTGCCGGCCGGGAGCACGACTACCACGGCATTGCCATTCACTGGAAGCACCTTTCCTGGTGGGAGCGCATGCGCGGCCAGCACAAGGGCTACGACGCCAAGCTGGACTACGAGCAGAAGATCCAGGAAATGCGCGCTGAATGGGTTGAACGCCAGCAGCACAACTTTTCCGAGAAGAAGGGCTGGGAGGAGGCAGAACACGACGATCACTTCGGCGCCGAGATCCACAACTACTTTAAGCGCACCACCAACGGAGATGGCCAGACAAGCTCTGGTTTGTTGCAGCCGGCTGGTAAGAATCTTCCTGACGGCAGCGAATCGAACAATAGCGATGAGATTACGAGAGAAAAGTAGAATGGTTCACTTGTAGAGCTGCTTGCATGATTTGGGCGTACTAGGAAAAGATACCACATTAGATTAATGAGAATAATTCCAAAATTCCAAATTTGATGAAACAATTTGACTTGCCTGTGAACTGATTGAGTAGGTTCTTTGCCCTGACAACGAGTCCTGGTGGAGGGGGTGTGTATGAGAGTGGGAAAAAAGCCGGGTCTGGGGAGGTCGCATTCGTCAAGCGTTCATCAACCTCTAACATTCGGCGCCGCCGCAACCTAACCCTATGGGTGGGCCAACAGGCAAAAGTACTGTTTCCCAACAGTCCACCGCAGCGTCCAGACACGCTGCCAGCCGTCGAAAGATGATTGTTATGACAACGAATAACTTGACCTGCACAGCATGAAAGTCGGGGTACTCTATCTGAAGCTTGACATCGGTTCGGCACAGCGGGGCGCTGGGGGGTACGGTGGTGCCATTGGTGATATTTGTGTGATGGTGGTACAGCGCAATTGCAAAGGCCAGAGAGGTTGGGGTAATGTGCTGGTACACAAGACGGTTGTGAAAAGCCCTTTTTTTCAATGTGTCTTGTTAATTTGCTGTCTGCACCCCAGGAAGGCGTGATACTCGATAATGGTGAGCTGACACCCAACGACGAGGCTGGTGAATTAGTGACGCGTATGCGCCATGAAACGTAGGCCAACGAACGACAACAGGACCATTAGTGTCGAGTTGACTATGAATAGCACTGCAGGCAAGCAGACCCGAAGGCTGGTGGCTCTGCATGCGCAACTGCATTTGTTGGAGGGTGGCGAAACACTGAGATCTCTAGAGGGCTGTCGATCCCTGAGGTGTCTTGCGCGGCTTATCTTGCACTGCTGCGTGATTGGCCCGCCCCTGGCCCGCGCAGAAGCCTTCCGTAGTTTCTGTCGAGCGTTGGTGTGAGAGCACTCACTAGCCAGACTGTCGTTATTGAGCAACAAACTCCATATTCTCGTGGTACAGCGGGTCTCGAGGCTGCTGGTGGACGTACACTGAGTCTGGCGGTGCAAGCCATTGTGTGGCACGAGAGGTGCGCCGGAGGAGCTGACGCACTTCACTCGCCATGGGTTGTAGGTTAGTGGCAGGGCTCAAGACAGGCTTTATTGAGCTTTCGATGTGCTCAATAATGACTTTTTCAGGATAGCGCCTCTATTCCTTGGCTAGATGCTTATTGCTTCCCTGTCTGCTCTGAGTGGGTCGTGCGTGCATTTGCTGGGGCGGGAAG
Source organism: Leptosphaerulina australis (assembly GCA_026120165.1). Lineage (NCBI taxonomy): Eukaryota > Fungi > Ascomycota > Dothideomycetes > Pleosporales > Didymellaceae > Leptosphaerulina > Leptosphaerulina australis. Next base: position 226,537 of record JALRMI010000004.1, read on the forward strand.
GGAGGCAGTGAAACAAGCTGAGCAGCCGCGTAGCTGCTGTCAATAAATAGACTGCATTCTTTCCCCATTATTTTCTAATCTTCTCTTCACCCAGTCCATCAATTCAATTCTCTGCTTTTGCGAACAAACAGCCCACCAGCTCTATCTCGCTCAAGTCGACCGGTGTCATCTCTATCTCATTCCAACCAGCCACCCGCCCACCCACCCACTTCAGCTTTCAACCGCCAACATGCGTTTCGCCATCTCAGTTGTTGCTCTGGCTACTGCTGTCTCCGCACAGTCGATTCAGACCATCTCCCAGATCCCTGATGGTCAGATCCAGGCTCCTCCTGCGACTGCCACTGCTCCCGTCTCTACCCCCCCTACGTCGATCCCTCCAGTGTCATTTCCTATCGAAAGTAAGTTGAAATATTAGTGCTTGGCGGTGCTTCTGCTAACAGTGTATCAGTCACTCAATCTTCCGTCCCTGATGTAGCAAGCTCAGTGTCTGAGATAGCGAGCTCAGTACCTGAGGCGGCCAGCTCCGTTCCTGCTATTGCTAGCTCGTTCCCTACGATCGCCAGCTCAGCTTTCGTGGTTCCCCCAACTCTGGCCACCTCAATTGCTCCTCCTGCCGGCAATACCAGTGTTCCTGTCGCGAGCTCTGCTCGTCCCAGCAACGGCTCGGCCTCTGGCACTGGCTCCGGCAGCAGCCCTTCTTCTACTGCTTCTGCTGGAGGCGCCAGCGGTGCCTCTTCTGCTAGTGCTCCCCAGTCCACTGGCGCTGCTGCTGCCAACATGGTCTCAATCGGCGGTCTCTTCTTTGCCGTCGGCGCTGTCTTCCTCGCATAGATGGGTGACACTATGTGCGCAACTTCTTTTTTTCATTCTCATAATGCAGCGGCATGTACTTTGCTAGCGTTTTGTTGGCATTTCATCGCCCTTTTAACGACCACACTCTTCGACACATTCCACTTCAACAGTTTGTTGCATGGTTGGCTATATTCGAAAAGCTGGAGTATTGATTGCATGGCGGATAATGATTGGCTTTAGCTTTACACGGATTGGCGCCGGATCGGGGGTTAATGACTGCATGATCTGCTAGTGCGAACGCGTCTACAGATGTCATGTCAGTCGCGTATAGATAAGTCTTGAACAAATACAGGCATCAGCACCATGAGGTGCTTCAAATTTTGGTTGCATATGCATGGTTGAACATATGCGAAGCCAGTGATGATGGTGTCATGCTACAGCCTAATCCTGCATTGTTGACACCCTAAAGTGCTGAATCCCACGTGACGATGGAAATTGTTACAAACGTCAATTGGACTTCACATATTTCGCTATTCTTCACACACTGTGCCCTCGAGACGTCAGGCCTCACAAATGTGATCTCCGCTTCAAGCTTTTAGTTAATTACTATTCTCCAACGTTCGCCACAAAGCTAAGCTAAGCTACGCTACGGCAAGTCCACATAAGGTTTGTATTAGCTAACCAGGGCAGAAACAGGGACACGCGAATTCAACGTACACTAGATAACAACCTGCAGAATTGGTGGCTTGCGTGCCGTGTTTCAACATTTATCGATGTGTAGCGTTGGTTTGAATTCAAAAGAACAGACGAAAAGCAACAGAGACATGCGTCAATGACTCGATGTCGTGGTCATAGTGATGGGGCATCGATAAGGCAATTGGATATGGATATACTGCGTTACCACTATACGTGTATCTGCAAATGAACGTTCCTATGGCTCATAAGACCCCAGGTTGCTATTGGTTTCAGACGGTTACCAAGGGTGGTGGGATCCAGTGAACCAAGAGATTAACAAGAAGTCGGATAAACCTGCTTTCGCTGGCTGCACCTTTGAGGGTTTGTAATGCAAAAAAAAAAAAGACTCGCCTCGAACGTCATCGGAATCAGGGCTCGCTTGAACGCGGTGCGATGTAAGTCATGCAGGTTGTCTGCGCCATGTATATGTGTGTATGTGTGTGTATGTGTGTGTATGAAGAGAACTGTGTATGCTTGGAGGTCATCAGTCGTTTCGTCGTTGTGCGCGCTGCACCATAGCCATGTGATGTTGGCACAAATCATTTCTTGTGTCGTCCCTTGAACCTCATGCAAGCTCCAACTCAATCAGCGAGTCAAGACTATACGGATGTCGCCAAATGCCGGTAATCCTCAGCCCCGCACGCTCGTACAACGCCGCATGCTCGGCTACAGTGCGGTGTCGAGCACCGAGCGAGGCCATCAACTCCCAGTCCAGCGCTGTTTGGTTCCAGTGAGCACTTTGGTTCGGCACGACGAAGTCATTGACCAGGATCCTGGAGTAACCTGGCTTCAAGGCGGGCACGAGGGAAAGGAGGATCTGCTCGTTAATCGAATCGGACCAGTCTTGAATTATGCTGTGGAGAAAGTATGCTCGTGCACCTGTGCTTGTTAGCTTTCACGAACTGGGGGTGCGAGGCAGTTGACGAACCCTTGACAGGCTGCTCAGTGAGAAAGTCGTGCGCCATCTTCTCATCTCTATCGTTCACTTGCGCATGTTCAATGATCTCGGGCCGATCCTGCAACACCAATCTTCCTGGGATCTTCGATCCAAACGCTGTCCTCAAGCCTGTAACATCATGTCCTGTTCCACCACCAACATCCACTAGAAACACATTTTCTCCAGAATCTTCAGCATCTGGTCTTGACATCTCAGCGCCCTTGATTAATCTCTCCGCAACAGGATAGTAGTCAGCATCAAACCACCTCTGCCGCCCCATACTCCACACATCCATCATACTCGCAAATCTCCTCCCCATCTCCTGATCAAACTTCTCGAAATATTCAAAATAATGCACCCCTTTGCACTTGAATGCATGCTGCAGCGGCGCGTCAACATTGCTCGTTGGCAACTGAAACCCATTCGCGCGGAAAAAACTAGGTATTGCATCTAACGCTGGCTGAAAGTTATCCACAATGTATAGGATCGTGTCTTGATAGTTTGGCGCAGCGTACGCGAGCGATGTGGGCGTCGGTGCGAAGGTATCTGGGCCAGTTTCACGAATCGTACTCATTGCAGCCAGGTGCCGTAGCATGCGAGCGACAAGGACTGGGTCGACGGTTCCTTCTGGGATACAGCGGGTAGCGATAGTCGTGCTGGTTTCGCCTGAGGAAGGTGTGGAGACCATGGCCTGGAAGAGCTTGATCTCAACGGCCATACGGATTACTGCCAAGTGCGTGGGTTGTGCCCAAAGGAGTTGCAGAGCATTCTCGGTGGGATGCTGCAATTCTGATATCAGTCGTGAGGCAGCAGAAAGTAGGCCTTCTCTTGCGCCTTGGCGTCCACTCTTGAAATCATCTCCAAGGGAATTGATTTCGTTGAGGATGCTGACTGTGGTTTGTGAAGGTGGTGAAATGGATGCCATGTTTGCTTTTTAGTCTTGTCTATACTAAGACAACCACTTGTTCTTCCTTGATAGTCTCGACACGATTCAAGCCCCAGTAGTGAGGAACTTGACTTGCGACGACGTTGCGGGTTGAATTGTGGGGTGACATCGTAGCAGCAATGCACCAACGCACCTCTGTTCGCACTATGAACTTATGGAGACTAGACTGCGGGATCGCGCAAGGGCTGTTTATCAGCGAAGGATCGATAGGGCGTGACGGAAAGCCGCGACAGCAGCTTTTGGAAGAATAAACATCGCTACAAGGTCGTGCCGCAGACATGCAGATACAGAACAATGTCGGTGCGGCTGCGACCGCTGCGTCGGGTTCTGACTTTGATGTGGAGCATGACTACGATCAGGAGAATGACGCACATCACGTTATTCAGCCCCAGAATGATACAGACGAAGCGTCGACAGACACTGACGAAGGGTACATCACAACTACTAATTTCAAGTGCATCCAAGCTCACAAACAATACAGATATGCAGATTCCGATGCATCCTCATTCCTCTCATCAATTCTATCAGAAGTGCGACGCGGCATCGAAATAGAAGGTCGCTTGTATCCTTCCTATGGCAAACATGAATATGGCATGCCCATTGATGAGAAAGAGCAGGATCGAAATGACCTACAGCATCACAAATACTACCTCTTACTCAAAGAACGGCTCTTCGTCGCTCCTATCCCAGATGACCAGCTAAGCACAGGAAACAGCCGGATCCTCGACCTCGGCACAGGAACAGGAATCTGGGCCATGGATATGGCAGACAAGTATCCTGCGGCTGAAGTCATTGGTGTCGATATAGCTGCCACACAACCACACTTCGTACCGCCAAACTGTACGTTTGAAATTGAAGATGTAGAGGAGGATTGGCCGTACCACACATCCCATTTCGACTTTATTCACGGCCGCGATCTCATGACAGCCATACGTGACTGGTCCCGCCTCCTCAGCCAAGCGTACACGCACCTCAAACCCGGAGGCTGGATCCAGCTCTGCAGCACAATACCTGGTGCGCTCTCCGATGACAATAGTATCCCTACCAGTAGTGGCTACGTCGAATCCGGACGCTTGTACTTCGAGATTGCGGAGAAAATGGGTGCGCCGCTTGATGCGCCCAAACAATGGGCGGCGCAAATGCGAGACATTGGATTCACGCATGTGCACGATGAGGTGTACAAGCTGCCTATGGGTGTTTGGCCAAGATCCAAGAGGCTAAGAACAGTGGGTAGGATGGAGCAAATTATGATTCTGGATGGCGGATTTGAAGCGTACATGTTGAGGGGGTATACGCAGGTGCTGGGTGGAAGGCCTGAAGATTTGCAGGTTATCCTTACCGATGCAAAGAGGGAAGTCAGGAACCCGAGCATTCACACGTATGTGCAGTACTGGGTAACATATGCGATGAAACCGTTTTAGAATTAAGAAGGGCATAGAAAACTCCAGCTCTTGGCTTTGCAGTTGGTGGCGTGTAAAATATGGGGGCCTTGTCGTTTGTAGATACTATGTAACGTCTATCTCGCTTCACTGACCTGTGTGAGCAGCTGTCCCAGTGAGTTCAGACCTTCTTCGGCGGTGAAAATGCGCTTGGGTATCTCGAATTCGACTTCTGGGTCCTTCTTGAGGTCTCTGTTCAACTCGGTGTCGAGGAGCTGTATGTGTCAGTACGTGTCAGTAAAGATTGATATCGTGTTGCTTACAGCTGTGTATGAATGATCTAGGAAGTCCTCTAGGTTGTAGGAGCGTTTTGTGAACTGCTCAGAGATAATCTTCGCTAGCGTTGCGACGTTGGGGTGGTAATGTGATTGCAGAGCCTCGAGTTCCCAGACGCTGCTGTCGATGGCGTTCGTCTCCATTGGGTCCAGTTCACTCATATCAAATGGGTCGTCCATACCCTCATTCTCGAGCCTCTCCTTCAGGTCTAAATCATGGATTTCGCGGTGCATCATGAATGTGCATGCCGGATGGCGCTTGAACATATTGTAGACCCAAGGAACGACGATGACCACACCTGCGGGTGGACCATGCAGTGCCAGGCGCGAAAGACGCTTAATGAAGCTGGCAACGAGTGCGGCTGGCAAGTGTGTCGAGGACATGAAGGTGTCCAGCAGTCTGAAGAAGCGCGAGCGATGTTTCGAGTGAAGGAGCCCTTCGTCTAACAAGGAGTAGAGCTTGAGGTAAAATGACGGGTAGTCGAGGTTTTTCTCCGAGATGAGATAATACAGCCCAGAGAGAGCCAGCAATGATGTTGCACCACCAACGTCGTATGAATCGGTCAAGAAATCCATGAGCATCTCAGGCTGCTGGAACCATGGCGCGATTTGATAAGAGAACGTAGTCAGGATGGCCTTTCGCTGCTCCTTGTTGAGTCCGGCCCGCATTGTCGCCAACCATGCCTCTTGCGCTTGGACCTTGTATACCTGGAGTGTTGGTCTCGAGCTCTTCGACTGCGATTCTGTGTGGTAGTTCTTGATATCCTCCTTCGATTGCGGTACGGTATCAAGCGACAGGAGCAGCGACAAGCTGTTTGAGGCAACGAGCTGCTTTTCTGAGTCGCTCAGATCGGTACCAAGCACATTCTTAATAGTCTTGAAGGTGTGGAAGCGCACGTCGTCGAAATGCTTGAAGTACTTGTCCGCAAACTCTTCACGGCTCGCGTCGCCTTCTGGGAGGAACAAGAGTGCCTCAATGAGCCGAGAAAGAGGGCCGTTCTTGAGGTTGTAGTCCTTTGTCGCCCTGGACTCTTCTTTAACCAAGCGCATGAGCAGCGTGAGAGCCACTGATTGCTTCGCCATGTCGTCGCTGCGTAGGAAATTTTGGAGAAGTGTGTCGATAAACTCCCGGTATCTCTCCTTCAGCCACGCCACAACGAGAGCCTCAGCCTCTCCCATTCCCTTGCTCTTGACCATGTCGCCGGCCGCAAGCAGACGTGAAAAGACTCGGCAGAGGGCCACGACCGCGAGAACGGGCGCAACATCTTCTGACTTTCTCGAGAGCTGCAACAGGGTTGCAATGTTGTTGTAGTGTCGTCGCGACTCTAAAATCTGCGCTTCGAGCTGTAGAATTTCTGCCTGGACGTCCTCGCCATCTTCGCTAGGAGACTTTTGGCGCTTTTTCGACTTAGCTTCGCGGCGCTCGGCCTTGGCTGGATCTCTCTTCCTCTTGACACCAGAGGTGCTGGCAGTCTTTGCCCCAGACATATTCTCCAACTCTTGTATTGGTTATGTGTGGTTATTGTTGGTGTTGTTTTTCTGGTGTCTTGCTTGTTCCTCCAAAAAAGTTACTCCAGGGCCGCCCGAAATTCGGCTAGCGTCCGAGCGCTTGGCGTACGAGGCCTGCATCCCGAAGAAGCTTGCAATTGAACCTCACCACCTCGACCCTCCCCACTCTTCATCCGCAGCAATGGCTTCTCGTCTCGCAAGGAGCGCGGTTGGTATGTCGAACGAAGCTGATGCGAAATTGATGCCATTGGGCCCCGAATTGACTCAGTACAGGCGCCGCCCGTCTCCGCCCTACCCTCCCTCTCCGCAACGTCCCATCGCTCGCCGCGCAGGTCCGTTTCCAGTCTTCGCAAGAGGACCCTAAGAAGAAGGCCCAGAGCATCATGGAGGCTATCCCCGTCCCTGGAAACAGCCCTCTCACCAAGGCTGCGGTTCTGTCTGCTGGTGCTGGCCTGTCTGTCGCAGCCATTAGCAACGAGCTCTACGTCGTCAACGAGGAGTCTATCGTCGCCCTCTCGCTGCTCACCATCTTCTGGGCCGTCGGCAAGTACGCCGGCCCCGCTTGGTCTGACTACGCCCAGCAGCAGGTCGACAAGATCTCCGGCATCTTGAACTCTGCTCGCGCCGATCACACCAAGGCTGTCCAGCAGCGTATCGAGAGCGTCCAGGACCTTGGTGGCGTGATCGACATCACCAAGACCCTCTTTGAGGTTTCCAAGGTACGGCAGATCTGAAGATAGACGGAAGAAAATATATATTTGGATGAGAGAGAGCTATATCGTTATTGTGGGGCTAACAACATGTAGGAGACTGCCAAGCTTGAGGCTCAGGCTTTCGAGCTCGAGCAGAAGACCGCCATTGCGCACGAGGCTAAGACCGTCCTTGACTCGTGGGTCCGCTACGAGGGTCAGGTCAAGCAGAGGCAGCAGCGCGAGCTCGCTGAGTCCATCATCGCCAAGGTCGAGAAGGAGCTCGAGAACCCCAAGACCCTCAAGTCGATCCTTGACCAGTCCGTCGCTGACGTTGAGCGTACGAAATTCCCACACCATTTGTGAGAAGCATCTGCTGACAGAACCCAGGAATTGTCTCCCAGAAGGCATAAGCGTCCTACATTAGACAAGTTCATGTTACATAAATCTGTGCAATAGTCAATCTGGTTCAATAAGACTACCCTAGGCTTGGAGAACAGCCGAATCGATTTGTTTTGTCCGTTAGAGCTACACAACCTGTGTCTAGTGACTTGGTGCATGCTCATTTGCACCGCAGCTTTGACATACCACTCTATTCCAACAAACTAGTAATCGTCCTTGCCCACAACTCTGCTGATTCACGATCAATAGCGTTCATATCGTAGCTCACTCCAAACCACACTCTTTCCTTTGAATCTGTCGAAACCCCAACCAAGAACTCCCCATCTCTCGCCCTAACACCCATCCTTAACCCTCTGTAATCCGCCACAAAGTCGCTCGTTTTGTCGTTCAAATCATACTCGCCGGGTCTAAAATGGCCCTTCAAACTGCCTACCGAACTGACCCCACACGTAGCGCCAAAGCCCACACTTGCTTGCAACGCACCCTGTGGATTCCCGAACGCAAATTGTCTACCAGCCGGCAATTTCAAATTAGCACGTTCAATTTGACTCAAATACCCCATTGCCAACAACCGCGCTGGAGAGTTCTTGTCGAGCCCTATGCTAACTTCGTCCTTGCCTATAGTCTTGAGCCGTTTCTGGTATATTCTCAACTCGCGGTTCGCCGTCCTGGACACTAACCTGAATCGCTCTTCTATTGGGAGGGTAGGGGAAAGGAATGGCATCACAATTCCGTCGCTGAAGGCGAGCATGCATGAGTCTGCGGCGGGAGGGTTGGCGAAAAAGGCGCGTGGGTTCAGTGGAAAGGATGCTGTCATTGCTGGGGCTAAGGAGGGCAAGAGATGCGGGTGACGCGAGGAGTAAATCGACATCATTGCAAGCCCGACTAGCGTGAAACAACCTGCACCTATGCTGACTTTTGTTGAGCGGCAGAGAGCGATAAGACGGGCGGAAGCGGTGGGGGAGAGGGCTGCAGATATGTGGCCTGTCGAGAGAGGTGGGAGACTGTCTTCTTTGTAGGAGAACAATTTAGAGTATGTTGGCTGCAACGCAAGGGGTTGAGAGAGGCGTGTCGAGCGGTATAAGGGGTTTGTGAAGGTCGGTGGGAGTGTTTTCTTGACATGGCGTAGCACGCGAACTATAGCCCATATCCAGCGCTGTCGGGCTCTGTTACCAAAGATTGGGGGATAGAGATCTTCTTGTGCTGGGGGCAGATTCCCTCTTAATATACTAAGATGCAGAGCGGTCTCGATCTCGTCTTCAATGGCGGGTTTGGGAAGATTTAGGATTCGGATGAAGTCTTTAAACCAGTTGTATGCACTCAAGCCGTCAGAAATCTGGTGCGCCATGATGACGAGGAAGCGTAGTTGGTAGGTTCCCCCTGGGAGTTGGAGAAGAGGCAGAACATATAATTTAGACATGCATTTCTCGGGCTCAATGATACGTCCTACGTTCAATGCATGGTCGTGCATATCGTGCTCGTCTACCTCGGAGTAGTACTCTTCGACCCAAATGGTGTTCTTTTCGACATCTTGTACAGCTTCCTCGAGGTTTTTGGGGACGTCAATGGCGAACCATCGAAAACCAGACTCTTGATCGTCATAACAACGGCTCATAAGCAAAACGTGTCGTAAGCGGAGATTGGTCCATGCTAAAGAGACCTTTCGGCGAAACTCCTTGCTAGAAAGCGAATGTTGCATTTCGCAAGTCAGAGTAGCGGTCATATCTGCTCGGCCACCGTAATAGCAGCCATCGACATCAAAGGAGGTTTCAACAAAACCTAGAGGCCGCTTGAAAGTCACTTGGCCATTGACGTCCGTGGATGAAGTCCAGGCATGGTATGCAGTCGCATAGCGCTCAAGCCAATGTGCCTTCTCTCTCTGTGGTGTGCCCATATTCTTTGAGGTGACAAATGCAAATAATCTTAAATTAGATTTCCGTCAAAATGTTGAAGACGACTCCAGAATCAAGTTGCTAAAGACAAAAGCAGATGAGACACTTTGATAGTAAGCGGACGACGAGAACAGAATACAGACACTGGATTTATCACGGTGATGTTGCTCGAGGCGCCCGTTTTGAGAAGCACTAGCGGAACGTCATGCCGTGGCGTATGAGAACTTGGTAGATATCCTCCAGAGAACCTACAACTGCGTGCTTATGATTGTATTAATGATGAACTGCTGTAAGCTAACTCTTTGAATCTCAGCATACCTGTGATACCGTGATGGGCAGTGTCGACAATTCACTGCTAGAGATGGATATACGTATACGGAGAGCGAATCAAATGCCTCGTCTTGTAGATACATGCAATGTCATTGTTTCAACAAAACCGCAAGTTATCAGTGCTTTACGTAACGACTATATCTTCGCGTGGACTCATTGTGCTATTTGAAAAGTGCATGGGACCTAAGAAAGCGACGTGAACCCTAGACCACATCCTCCATCTCTTCGTCTTCTGAACCATCTCCCACATCTGGTGCTAATGACGATTGTTGGTTGGTGAGAGTTCTGCCCACGTTGAAATGCTGCTGTCTCTGCCAGTGGCTGGCAAAGGAACCTGACTTGACGAGATGGGCCAGCTCCGGTAGTACCTCCTTGAGGAACTGTTCTGGCTGCTTGGTCCGTGCCTTGAGCGCCTTCATCGACCAGTACTCGTATTCGTCAAAGAGACTGTGAAGCAAATCCAACAGGTCACCACGAGAGATACGTGCGGTCCTGTCTGGCTTCCCTTTCGCTATTGGCTTGATAAATGATGTGAACTTGCTCTGAACGTTGTTATAGTTGGCGACACCAGGATCCTTGATGATGACGGTCTCTGTGTATGAACCTTGGATGGCCTGCTTGATGCGCTGCGCATCGAAGTCCTTGTACTCCTTTGTGTGCAAAGGGTTTGCGTTGTACTGGCGGGTCGCATGGCCAATGAGAGCGGTCTGCTTTGGAATCGCTTTCCTGTACTTCCCGCGTTTCTGTATACGCGCCTTGGGATCTTGTGTACCGTATCCTCCTGATCCGCCTCGAGGGCCCTGGCCAAAGCCGTTAGGTTTGTAGCCTGGGAGGTCTTTCTCGGTGAAGACATATGTGTTCCCAAGTACTGTTTCTGTTGTCTGTGCCGGCTGCAGTTCAAAAGATGTAGGTAGATTCGACTTGGCGCGCCACCGGTCATTGAAGAAGAGTCGCATTGGCTTGTTTTTGTCAATACCTGACGTTGTATTGAAGCCGAGGACTTCGCCAATCTGTATTTGATCATTGTCGTTGCCTTCAGCAAGATCATCCCACTTGGAGACCGCTTCATACAGCCAGTCGGGAATGCGTGTTAACCAGACCTCACTCTTAGTGTCTGACTGTGGCATCGTCATCTCTCCCGTATCCTCAAAAAACTCATCGTCCATATACTGGACAGGCGTTTCCGTATCTGGGTCCTGTTTGATTCCGTTCATACTCGCGACAAGAGAGTGTGCAGTCGATGGTCGGCTGGCGCCTGCTGCACAAGATCGTAGTATTTCGGTACTCAGTCGGTACAGTTGAGTGTGCTATTGCGTAATCGTTTTTGGAATGTTGAACTAGCGAGTGTAGAAGCTTGTATAGCTTAGGTGGGAGTGTCCTTGTATGAATATGGATATGAGTGGAACAAATACTCTCAGACAAAGTGCAAGAGCCGCATTCACAGATCGCCGACTTAGCGTGCCTGCCTGCCAAGGGGGTCATAGCTCCCACCCCACCCCCACATGGATGTTGCCTTGCATTCACCATTAATGCTTCCAGCGTGATTTTGCACATCTGTCATACCTCTTAGATTTTCATACTTCGTTCCTCTACTCGACCGTATCAAAACCCAAAGTCAGCACGACATCACTACATACTGTCGGATAATCGGATCTGTTCGCTCACTCCCGCGGACATGGCCTCTCCAGCAGTCGCCTCTGCGCTTCAGGAGATTCAATCCGCCTCCACTGGAAACAAGCCGGCTCAGTACACATCTACTCTCCAGAAGATCACTGCATCCTCAGAGAATCTCGCGGAAAATCTTAACGCATACGCACGAACCCTCCTCGACGATTCAATAGGAATAGTTCAACTTCGACCACTTCTTGCTGCCTTCGTAGATGCTTTTCGCAATGTAAAGGACCCGGATGTTAAGATTGAGGTTGGTGAAAAGGTTGTCTCGTTGCTGCAGTCAAAGGGCGCTGGACAGTATGAGGAACAAGACACAGCAATCAAGGATGCGTTAGCCGATGCATATGAGCAGAATGAAGACTACAGGAAATCAGCGCAGACACTAGCATCAATTAACTTGGAGTCAACACAAAAGTCAATCACTGCAGATGATAAGGCCAGAGTGTGGGTTCGGATTGTAAGATGCTATCTTGAGGAAGACGACCCAACAAGTGCTTTTTCACATCTGAACAAGGTGAAGAACATAATATTCAATGTCCAGGACAAGGAGACGCGGATGCACTTCCAGCTCAGCCAGGCTCGCATCTACGACGCCCAGCGCTCCTTCCTCGATGCGGCCAGTGCATACTACGCCATGAGCCAAGAGTCGATAGTGGAGGAAGATGACCGTGTGCAGGCGTTGGGAGCCGCTATTATTTGCACAGTCTTGGCACCAGCAGGTCCACAACGCGGTAAGATGCTGGCCAAGTTGTACAAGGACGAGCGAGCTAGCTCGTTGGACGACTACCCTATCCTGGAGAAGATCTTCCTCGATCGTCTTCTCTCACCCACGGAAATCAAGACTTTTGCCACCAAATTGGCACCACATCAGCTTGCAAAGACTGCAGATGGATCGACCGTCCTCGACAAAGCTGTTCTCGAACACAACCTACTAGGCGCATCCAAGCTATACAACAACATCGGGTTCGACCAGCTAGGAGAACTATTGGGTATCGATGCTGAGAAGGCAGAAGACTATGCGGCCAAGATGCTGGAACAAGGCCGTCTTTCTGGGCACATTGATCAGATTGATCGTCTGATTTTCTTCGAAGGTGAGGCCAGCGGGGAGCGAAAGACAGGGCATGCGGAGCGTGTGGTGGGCAAGGAGCTCAGGAAATGGGACGCGAACGTGATGGGTCTGGCCGAGGAGGTGGAGAAGGTAACAACGATGATTCAGAACCAATACCCTGAGTTCTATGCATCACAAGCTGTAGCTTGAGGAAGACGAAAGCATTAAGTAAATAAGAACCCCACAACAAGACCGAGCTTAAATAGCGTCGACAAAGCTGAGCGGGGATGGAAGCTGTCTGGATGGCAGCACAGCATCAGCACCCAAGTTTCTCACTAGCCAGGAAAACAAGAAGAGATTCACGGTGACCAGCGATGCTCGCAACTTCATGCACGAAATGCACGAGATAAAAGAACAAATGAAAACATGACCACTCCAAATCTCAATTGTGCAATGATTTTGATACCAAACATTGATGATGTACACGGTGCTATGCTCCAACCAGGTATGCCCATGATGTCTACACATATGATACACCCAAATGCCATAAACTCCATCCTCTCTTGCGCATATGTAGTCCTCATGCCTCAACATCCTCACTCTTCCTGCCCAGGACTTCCTCATACTCTTCCAGGCTCTTAACTTCCAGCTCACTAATCTTCAACACTGTAAACCTCATCTTACTGTACACATGCTTGGTATGTCTCTGCCTCCTCTTCGTCTTCTCCTCAACTCGCATTGGCTCTGTCTCAATACCGACCACCCGAGCTCGAACCGTGAACAGTCTCTCGTCCAGGTAGAACACTTTCTTGACAGAATCCGCAGTGCCCTTGATGGGTTCAGGAGCTTTAAGCGTGTAGTCTCGCGACCCAATGTGCGTTGCGCGGTTCAAGCGCAGAACATCGCCAGGCTTGACATTTGGCATTAGGAAAGGGAGGCGTAGCGTATCGCCTTTTGTGAGAAGGTAGGGTCTCCCATGGATGTGGAGGGTCATGTAGTGCGAGGGTTGCGAGTGTAGCAGTGGCAGGAGATGCCGTATTGAGGGCGTGATATGCCTGGAGACGACATCTGAGCGCGTGTTGTGGCTTGGCTGACGTTCTGGAGTTGCTGGGCTGGATGCTTTGGGTGAGAGGGTGTGCGATGAGATCTTTTCTTTCAGGTCTTGTGAGATGCGCTGTCCGGATTGAATGAGTGGCTCTGGGACATTGCCCGTCTCGAGGGTGTGGGATTGTGTAGTGATATGTGCACGAAGGGGGAGGAGGAATGTCGGTGGGAGACTTGCGCGCGTCTCGAGGAGAGCGTTTCGAGCTGTACGTGTAAGGAGAGCCATAATTGATGTACAATCAATGGCAGCTTCTTATCAATTGTTGATGTTGCTACTGCTCAAGATGGATTTCTCGCGGGCGGAGGTCGGAGATGCCCGCACGGACCAGGTATTTGGAAAATGTTCGCCTCTCCGCTCTCTTTTGCGCAAATAGTTCAGTTCTCCACACCCAAGAAACCAACACACCAGAACCAGAAGCCATGCCTCAGAACGAGTACATTGAGCGCTGGACGAAGCAGTACGTCTATCCTACTATCTGGGCTACACCACTACCTTGGCCACCGCTACGTGCAAGTAAAAATCTAACCCCACCAGGCACGGCAAGCGCTTCGATCACGACGAGCGCAAGCGCAAACGTATAGCACGTGAAGGTCACGATGGCAGCAAGAAGGCACAAAACTACCGTGGCCTGCGTGCCAAACTGTACGCTGAGAAGCGTCGTAAAGAGAAGATCCAGATGAAGAAGACGATCCGCGCACATGAAGAACGTAACGTCAAGACTTCAGAGCCCGCCGAGCCCTCCACCGAAGCTTTGCCCCAGTATCTTTTGGACCGCAGCAATGAGAAGAATGCCAAAGCACTTTCTAGCGCGATTAAGCAAAAGCGCAACGAGAAGGCCGCTCGCTTCTCGGTCCCTCTGCCAAAGGTCAAGGGTATCAGCGAAGAGGAGATGTTCAGTGTTGTCAAAACGGGTAAGAAGACTTCGAAGAAGAGTTGGAAGCGTATGATCACTAAGCCGACATTCGTTGGTCCCGGATTCACTCGTCGACCCGTGAAGTATGAGCGCTTCATTAGGCCAATGGGTCTGCGTTACAAGAAGGCGAATGTCACACACCCGGAGCTGAGTGTGACGGTGCAGCTGCCGATTATTTCGGTTAAGAAGAACCCCCAGAACCCGTTGTACACACAGCTGGGTGTGTTGACAAAGGGAACAATCATCGAGGTTAATGTTTCTGAGTTGGGTTTGGTTACGGCTGGTGGTAAGGTTGTATGGGGTCGTTATGCCCGTAAGTCTATTTGGATCCGTATGGCTCTGCAACAGATATTAACAAGTCTATAGAGGTCACAAACAACCCTGAGAACGATGGATGTCTGAACGCTGTTTTGCTCGTCTAGACGCACAGGTAGTAGTTGGTGTGTAGCATTTCATGGCGTTATGTTGGGCTCAAATGCAGACAAGGCGTTTCGGGATAAATCGATCACAAGTCTACCGGATTGTGAAGAAAGACAAAATTGGACTGGTGATGCAATATCTCGATGTCCCCAGAAGAAGGATCAGAAGTAGATCTATGATACCATAATAAAGAAGTTTGAACTGCAAGTGGGTACGGCCACAAGTCTGTTACGGTGTATGCTTTACCTTACCACTTGACACCTCCAAGCTCTTCCAGTCCAGCATTCCAGGCGTCAACTTTCTTCGCGCTTTCAGCTTTCGCGCTCAAAGCCTTTGCCTTTCCCTGCTCCGACGGGCCCCTCGAGTGCTTGCTGACCCATTTCTCCGTTAAATCTTTAGCCACACTCTCGGTACACTGGCTCACAACATCAACCTTCCCTTTCTCTCCACCATCCTTCTCAGCCAACTTCGTCTGCAGTGCCAACATCTTCTTGATCAACTCCTCTTGTGGTAAAGCTTTAAGGTCCTCTTTCTTAACTGCTGGCTTCGCCGTACCCGTTTTGTTGAGACAATCGGCTCCAAACATGCTCCTCAGCATACTCCGGCTTCGGTACTTGAACCTGAACACCGCATATGGTTCATCCAAGCGATCGATATATTCCGGTCGCCCGATAGCGTGACCATACTGTGTTCCCGGGCCTGCGAGGACTTGGTGCTCTATTCCTTTCTCCTCAGCTGCTGCCTTGGGGATCTTGCGGAGCGGTTCCGAGGGTACGCTCGGGATACGCTTTGTTCTACCCGACTTTAAGCTTGCTTGATCTTCTGTGGAAGGGCGGAGAGTCCTTTTCGAAGGTGGTGGAGGGAATTGCCAGTGTGCTTTAGGTGTGAGTGTTGGGGCTGAGAGCTGACGGTATTTGGATAGCGATTTCGAGGTGTGTCGTTTGGACCGAGGAGGTGATTTGACCTTCTCGTCGGGAGTTAGCGTTGCTGCTGCTGTGCATGGGTCAGCAGCATCTTTGTTGATGGGATTGTTGTTGGAAGTGTGTTTCTGCTGATCTGATGCGGCATCAGTGTTCTTCGCGGCACCCCAGCCGTCTTGATTGTCATCCCACCCATCAAAGGCGCCAGTGTCAATACCTCCATCCTTTAAGATCTTGTTCTTATCCCAATCATTGTCTTTGTTTCCTGTATTCCACCCATCAGCTGCTGCGTCTTCCTTGTCGTCCTGGGCCCAATTGTCGTTACTACTACTTGTGTTCCAGCCATCGATTACTGATCCTTTTGCATTTTTCGTGATATCCCATTCTTCTTTCTCCTTATCTGCATCGTTCCATCCGCTGTTGCACTGTTTCTCTGTACTGCTGACTCCCCAGCCGCTCGTTTGGTCGGCATTCCAGTCGACTGCCTTCTTGTCTGCATCGCTCCAAGTGCTCTTGGCTTTGTCAGATAGCGTGTCCTCACCCCAGGTGGACTGTTGTGGTGAGCCTTTTTCGCTACTCTCGTTTTTCAATGCATCGTTGCTCGTGATGCCCCAAGATGACTCCCCGCTAGAGTGACGGCTCTCCCGACGGTCTTCGCTAACAACGCTGAACGGGGCGGGAGGCAAGTATGTCGTAGCAATACTCTTCTTGCGTGTTTTCTCGGACCCAGCACAGCCCCATGTAGGCGGCGGTGCCACGAGCGACTCAGGAGGTATAGTGTATGCACTCGTTTTACGGGAACGAACGTCCATTGGGCGATGTGAGATCGGTGTGGATATCACACTTGGAGCGTTTGTGACCAACGTGGGAGGACTATTATGGTGCACACTTTGGGAATGCACACTTTGGGAGTGCACACTTCCGGGATGTACACTTTCGGGATGTACACTTTCGTGATGTACACTTTCGGGATGCACACTTTCCGGGTGCCACTTCGAATTTTCAACACGTTGGGCCGCTCTCCGCTCAAGATCAGTGCGGTGAGTCTCCTGTCGAGAGGTCCGTCTAGAAGACCTGCTTCTGGGTGGCTGTACCTGACTACGAGAATGTGAAGGGTTTAGAGTAGAGTCTGAACATCCTACAGAGGTAGTTGAATCCGAAGGTGCCTCAATGTGAGTCCATCCATCATTGTCGTCAGAAGATGACCTTGAATCTTCAACCCATTGGGATCTGTGAGAGCCGCTGTGTTTTGAGTGTCGACGATTAGGAGTACGGCCTGAGGCGTGAGATACCCGGCGAGAAGAAGGGCTACGAACAGTGGGCGTTAGCGACCTCGATCTGTGGCGAACTTCTTCCCATTCACCAGGCTTCTTCGTCGACCAAGTCTCCTCAGTACCCCAAGAGTCTGAGGGCTTGTCATCGGGTGAGCTCCATCCGTCGATTTTGGACTGCGTGTTCCAGTCATCGAGTCTTGATTGCTTATCCCATCCAAGATCCTCATCCCATGCAACATGTGTCTCTACTTTATTTCGAGTTGAATCCTGCTTTGAGGTTTTCGAGTGCTGGTCCCAAGTCAAAATATCGTCTGTATCATGACGGCGGTCGTAACGTTTAGATCGACGGCTTGCGGGACGAATTGGGGATACCGGCCACGCTCCAGGAACTTGACTTGAATCTTCCATGCCATGTCCGTATCCTTTGACATCCTTCTGCACTCTCTCATGTATGTCCTTCTTTCTAGACTCCTCTACACCACGTTTGACAGCATCTGTGACGATCTTTGTCAGCAATGCAGGGTCAACTGAGGCGGCGTTCTTGGAAGTTCCGCTCGACAGTACTTCGTCCATGAGCCTTCTATGGGTTTCTGCCCTTGACTGCGATGGAAGGGGTCCGCTGCCGTACTGAAATCCAGGAGCTGGGATATCATGTTGAAGGCGCGTGTCCGGACTGACAGGTTCAGAGTACCGGGAGTAGGCTCTCTTTGAGGCTTCTTTGAGAGAGAACGGGGACAGCTCTCGACCATAGCTTGAACCATGTCGATGCTGTGTCACTGTTTGTTCACGGCTACGCACCGTCTCTGTGTAGGGCGAGCGATAAGAGGGCACTGATGGCGAGCTGTATTTGTTGCCCGTGAAGTTAGCAAACGGGTCGCGGTCATCATGAAACGTCATTCTAGATCGGTCATCACGGTCGAATCGATGGTCAGGGTAGTCGGTAGCGCCATCAAGGTTCATATTTGCAGCAACTTTGGCGTTACGAGGGCCAACGCAGCGTAGGACAATGACTTCGATACAGCCAATGTTCTCTAGGATATTTGGTGAACATGCATCCGGCGCGTCATCTGCAGATGCTTCATACGTTTAGTGTCTTCGTAAAGACGTGGAGTAGATAAATCTTACCATGGTCAAGCTTCTCGAACGTCCATTCTCGCGCAATCATGGAGCCGTCTTTCTGTTTCTCTTCCTTCTGTCGAACCTTGAAGTCAACGAGTGAACGACGGTCAAGCGGCTTCCGAAGCTTTATGTTCTGCCTGTTGCGGTTGCATTGATACACGCCGTCAATGAACACATACATAGCGATACCAGGTGAAATGAAGTTGCGGGAAGAAAGGTGCACAGTAAACGTCTGCTGTTTCTTGGGCACAGGAATAAAGGTTTCGACGAAAGCATCTCCGTACACGGTTCCGAGCTCTTGCAGTGGCTGCTGGTCGTCCGAAAGCTCGATCGAGCAAGTCAGATCCTTGAGCGAAGGCATCGTGCGACACCGTGGTGTTGCAAGCTTGTCTATTGAGGTCGGTGGACTATGCAGCCTTGAAATTGAGCGCAAGAAGGCAACACGAAATCAAGTCATTGGCTGCTCAGGTGACGCAAGGTCAAGTCTTGAAGTGAAGGCAACGGTGCTCGGAAGGATAGTGGCGCACCGAGTATATAAGTGAATAAAGCGTGCTCGATTAATCGAGCATTGCGTGACAACTGGGATGTTGCTTATGGTATTTTATGAGTAGGCAAAGGACGCTTGTGTTATAGGGATACTTACCTGAGTGCCTAAGGCGACATCGTCTGAGTCACCGAACGCCTGGCCTTCACATACTGAAGACATCGTTCTACTGTCACTATCCACAGTTTCAAGAAGGTCTTCTGTGAGTCCCTTTCGTAAAGTCGGATAGCGTGTCAGGTCATTTTGGACCTACGTGGTTATCAGTCTATTGAGAGACATCGTTTTCGATGTGAAGAGAAAGTGATACTGCGTTTGCATAGCTTGCATCACAGTCCATTTTCGTGCTTCGCAACGTTTGTGCATAAGTGTGAATGGGCGTCGCGAATAAATCAAATGGAAGAAAACTACAGGAAGCTGTTACTCCAAAGTCGCTACTCTCGCCTATCTATGCAAAGATCTCAGGCAGTACCCGTAGCCGTGCAAACAGGAAACAGAGAAGCATGTGGCTTGTCCGAAATATAACCTTTCTATGACCTGGGATATCTGAATGTAATGCCGGAAAATCCTACGCCACGCTATGTATATATGATCATGCAACTGAAGCACGCGAAATTGCAATAATGAACCGTGTATCAACCATGTGTTTGTACCTCTGCAACGCCACTGCGTTGTGTCCGCACAAAACAAGTGCTCTGATAGGAGGAGCTATGCTGATTGGCACAGCTCAGCTATCGCTCAATAGAACACCTGGTTCTTCTGCCGACTCAGGAGTCGAGCTTCATGGTACCACAAAGAGAACAGGTCCACCACTCTTTTTCCATAAAAGTGCCACACTGTAGACAGTTCCACCCAATCCTACCCTTCGCTGGTTCAAAAGGGGTAGCACCAGGTCCCCTCAGCCCTGACTGCGGTGGCGGTGCTGGCAAACTAGGAGCTGTATGCGAAGGGCCGAAGCGCTTGTGCTGTGGGATTGGTTGAGGAGGTTGCTCGAGGCCGCATACACCACATTGCAGAAATTCTAATGGATTGTGAAGCGTACATTGCGGGCATGCCCATTCGTTGGGATTGATAGGGATGTATGGTGAAGACGGTGGCGGCGTGGGCGGTAACTGCTTGTTACGACGGTCTTGCTCATCTTGCGTAATGAGACGCGACTGTGGCCGATTCACGCATGACGATGATGATGCCCGCGACATTCCCGTGACAAGCTGAGAGACAGGGCGCCCTTGTGTAGGAATGGATGATGTACGCAAAGGCTGTGGGCGCTGTAATATACCTACTGCTGGGACTGAAGCCAACCCATGCTCTTTACTCCAGCTCAAGCCTGATGATGGTCTCGATGATGGTGACGCTGTTCGCGATGGTAAACTGTTGTCGAACTGTAGCCCGTTCTGTCGATCCCACGCCAGCCCGCCCTCCCCTGTCGGCGCCCCGAGTTGCTCAAGTCTCTGCATCTCTTCCTCATAGAGCAGGTCCTGCAATGCTCGAGCGATGGCTTCGTCGTTGCCATCGTCCTGTTCAGCCGTCGTTCTGAACCCATCTTGTTCCTGTTGATGCAACAAACTCCCAGCTTGAGCACTACCACTTGCGCACCCTTCTGTGATACTTGTTCGTCGTGTGGCTGCATCTGAGATGATCTTGCGTATGCTAATGCCTCTTGCAACAGGAGCACCACCTAGTCGATGACCTCCAGCATTTTGGTTGGTGGTCACTTTGCGCTTCTCAGCAGCTGATCGTGCTGCACGACGCATCTCTTCAACTGGTACGCGCTTACCGCCGAGCTTCTGACCCTGTGAAAGGAAGCCTTCGCCTGTGTAGCCCTTCATGAGCAGCGATTGATGCTCGTCACGAAGCTCGTTCCAGAGGTTGTTGAAGTCGACATTGTGAGGCCCAAAGACAACATGCGAAAGTTCATGCAGCAAAGTGTCTGTCACCTGCTCCATGGAAAGAAACTGCCTCGAATCATGATGGTATCTTAGCCGGATGAGAATCCTCTCCGTACGGTTGATATTGAGCCCTTAGGTATGCTTAGTTGTGGGTCTTGACGCCTCTTCAAGGGAACTTACCCAGCAGCTGCGGCTCATCTGGCAAGAACTCAGCCAGCGTACCGACTTTCCAGCCACGCTTTCGCATCATAGGCTTGACCATAGACGCAGCTTTGCGGAGCATATGTAATGCTTCTCCTTCTCTTGGGAGGTGCTTGAGATGCTCATACGCATCAAAATGGGCATCAATTTCCCTCATGATGTCGTTTTTCGGTGGTAGTAGTAGTGATAGTAGTGATAGTAGTGATGGTAGTGATGGTAGTGGTGGTAGTGATAGAAGTGGTAGTAGTCGCAGTAAGCTGAATTTAGTCTTGATGTTGTGGTATTGTACTTGCAGCTGCGAGGTCGTCCAAGTGCTCAGGAAAAGGCAAAAAACAAAGGGCGCGACCAACGTGAAGAAGACATGGGCGCATAAGAGTAGAGAATCATGCAGAAGCAAACCAAGGGGAGAAATGAAAGCGACGAAGTGATACTGCAGAGCTCGGCCACGTAAGCTATCGCGTAGATATTCACGCGTCGCTGGCGAGCCACATTGATGGGAAATCCTGAAGAGCAAAACTGTAGTGAAGTTCTTGAGCTCAACAAAAAACCTCCGTAGCGCCGTATATGGATTGTAGTGCGGACGGAATGTTGGTGATCTGCTGCAGTCAGCAGCCTCCAGCTTTGCGATGGGGGCAAAAGGAGTCAGGCCAGTCCAGCAGTGTTGTGGTGGCGCAAAGTGTAGCCTCACGTGCCAACGTGAAAGGTGCCCTCGCGTGGCTTGACGTAACCTTTCATGTGGAGTGAAACTTGCAGCGCTCAGATCACTTTGATGGTCTCCAGCTGCAATATTCTTCTTTTTCGAACTGGACTTTGTTTTCTGTACCATATTCTTTAGTAAAAATGTCCGCTGACGATTCACACATTTTGGACGTGGTGAGCTTCCATCTTCTCTACCCGCCAACTTTGCTGACCGGACATTCAGCTCTCGGACTATACCAAAGATGTCCGTAACTTCACAGGATCGATATGGGATGCCAGCGACCGACACCTTGCGAACATAGCTGGCTATGTCAAGCGCCACATCCCAGAGCACTGGCTGCCTGAATACGCGCGACCGCCCCCGCCGCCTCCTCCGCCACATCGTGTGACGGGTGCCTACATCGAGCGACTCCAAGATTGGGTGTCAAAGAATCGTGCACTCACCGCGGCGGTTGTCGCATTCTTCGGCACAGGAAGCTATATGCTATGGAGACAGAGCAGATCACACAACCGCAAGAGAAGGGCGAGGCGAGCGAGCAACGGAGCTAGAAGAGAGGTTGTGGTTATTGCTGGTCCACCAAACTCGCCCATCACACGGTCACTGTCCCTAGATCTCGAGCGCCGTGGCTTCATCGTGTACATTGTGTGTTCGAGTATGGATGAGGAACAACAGGTGTTGAGTGAATCAAGGGCAGATGTCAGACCGCTGCACCTGGATGTTGCGGACACGATGGGCACGCAAGAAGCCATGGAGCGCTTCAACACCATGCTTACAAGACCGCATATTGCGTTCCAAGGCGCAAGCCCGCACAACCTGAATTTGCGAGGGGTGGTGCTTGTCCCAGATATGATTTTTCCTATGGGGCCCATAGAGACTATTCACCCTGAGCTATGGTCAGACGCACTCAACGCCAAAGTACTGAACATGATAGCTGTGACGCAAGCGTTGCTGGCGATCATCTGTCATTTCAAGTCAAGGGTACTGATGCTTACCCCAAGCATTATTACGTCACTGCGGCCTCCGTTCCACAGTGTCGAGACTACGATTGTGGCCGCGCTGGAGGGTTTCCTTGCGACATTGAGAGGAGAGCTGGGGACTCTAGGTATAGACGTCATCCAATTTCATCTCGGGACGTTTGACTACTCGAATGTTGGACCCAAACATCACCTTCAAACCAAGGCAGCGCCCAGTCCAATTGCCTGGCCCACCACGACACGACAGCTGTATGCGAATAACTTTATCAACCAAACACGCATAGGACAAAGCCAAGGGCTATTTAGTGTGAACAACCACGGCACGTCTCTTCGAGAGCTGCACAATGCCGTCTTCGACGCAGTGACCCAAAAGCGACCACGCAGGGTATGGCGCGTTGGCCGAGGTAGTGTGACCTATGGACTTGTAGGAGACTGGGTACCGTCTAGTCTTGTAGGCTGGATGATGGGTCTTCGAAGAGTGTCGCTGGACACGACTTCGAAACCGAAATTGGAGGACAGTGTTCGGTCGTGTGAGAGAGAAGAGGCTATTGTATGAGACGACCAACATATTGCTGTGCGCTGGATGCAGCGAATTTGGCCATAGTTGTCTTGGCTGTTACCCGGGTACCGGACGGTGCAGATCAACGTTGAAGAAGTTTGGAACACAACACGGGCAACGCACGACTAATGATTGGTCACGTTACGTTTGCATTTCGAAGCTTAATGTGGGCGTTATCCAAACGATTAGGAAAGGCGTTGTAAGAATACGAACTTTATTGAATCCACGGAGCTAGCGACGAACCTCTCTCTTCCCAGACCCATGTGGTATACGAAGAAAAGAAAAAATTCTCAATTCTCTCACGCCGTTGGCTGAATGAACAGTCGTTCGCGAGTTTGATGAGGTGCAACAGTCGCAAACGCAATTGGACCCGCAGTGTCTCCACACCCGCAGCTCGCCAAAATGGTTGACGCGCAGTGGGTGCCGCCAGCAACGGGTATCTGTCCAAGACTGGCAGGCGGCCGCTGAACGAATTAAACTTGGTGAAACACAATAGCTCAAGCTGAAGCCCGAATGGTGGCTGCATGTCACTGTGTCAGACTGAAAATAACGTCTGGGAGTGTGAAAGCATGTGGCACGAGGCGTGAGGCACCAGGCACGAGGCACGAGGCACCAGGACTTTGTAGAGAGACATCGCTACGTCTTTCCCCGGGGTGCTCGATTGAGATATCTGCACGCTGATCTCGCGCCAATGGCTGCTATTCATGGTTTGACAGTAGCGGTCGCAGGCTGACGGCGTGACGGGCTGCAATGCAGGGCCTGGCCTCTTTGCTACCCGATTGGTATGTTGCCAGTGCGCAAGGAGGGCTCCCCAGACAAAGCTGGTTTGATGGTCGTCCTGCCAAGCGAATCTCAGGAGGTCAAAAGTTTGGTACACCGCACGCGAAGGGGTGAACTCGCCTCCTCAGGTAGACCATCGCGAGGCCTCAAGTGTCTCTCCTTGTCACCACCCTCCCTCGACTGTGTGTCGTATACGCTCCTTCGCTGTTGCCCCCCTCCCACAAAGATATCCATTAAAGTTCACAGGCCCCTTCCATGTCGATTGATCGACATTCTCCAACAAACGACGACACCACCCTGCACCGCCTCATCCCCGGCTCTACGGCTCTCCTTGTAGCAGACAGCGCAGCAACGGTGTTGGCTCCTGCCGCCCTAAAACCCACCTCTCCCCGACTCCGGCCTTGACAGTCGCACGTTTTACTTGCTCGCATGCCGGCCCAGCGTCACCGCCCGTTCGATTCCATGAAATATCCTTGCGTCCACTGAACACCACTCCCGTCGTTTTCTTCCCTTTTGTCATGGTGGACCGACCGGAGCGCCCCTACGCCCTGGGGCTGCGTTCCTACTCTCACGAACCTCCCAGCAATGCTAGCGTCGCCAGCCTCGCCAGTGCTAGCATGAGCAACCTCTCGCTCGCCGACCTTCCCAGCCCGCGCGCAGGCGATGCCCCGCCTGCGCTCTCCCCTCTGGACGCCCTCGCACTGCAGGGACGACTGCTGGCAAAGCGCTTCGAGCAGGCCGACCAGAGCGGGCGTCGTCTCAGCAGGCTGGCGCCACTCACTATCCAGAATGAGTTCGGCAACCGCTCAGGCTACTTCTCCTCGCTGTCGACGGTCAGCTCTCCCAACGAGGACCTTGGCTCAATCGGTGTCGCACCGCCTCCCGAGGCGTCCCCTCGCCAACATGTGCCAGACAGGCACAGGTCCTTCTACCCGCAGATCAGCAATGAGGAGCCCCAGTATGCTCAGTCGCTGCCCGCACGCAGTCCTCTCGCGTCGTTTGGGGAGACCAGCCCTACCAGTGCCCCGCAGGGTTACTTCGACATTCCTAGATCGCACTCGCCTGATTCCGTGGAACCTCACATCGGTGTCCGAGAGGCGACGCCGGTCAGCCCGCCCAGCCCTGCGTCGACTTCTCAGCTATTCTTAAGCCCTCAGAAGAAATCGTCCTCTGACTCGATGCCCCGTTCGCACCCACGCTCCAACCTGCTCCCTCCTAGGAAAGCTAGCAACCACTCTCAGCGCTCTCCCAGGCTGTCGCCGAGCATCAGGTCGGTGCAAGACAGCTCGGATGAGGTCGACGACCTGCCCCTGAGCGGCTCCTACGATTCTTTGCCCCGCAACAGGGCCCTGTCTCCCAGCTCGAGTCTTTCTCGAGCCCAGTCACCCTTCACACCCACCACGACCACGCCTCGCTCTCCTTCGGCAGCATCAGAGCACTCGGTCAACGGGCATCTCCCTCGCCCAGCTTTCAACTTCTCCAGGCCAATCAGCCGGCAGAGTACACGCCCCTCGATCGATTTCGTCAGGCCTTCGCTCGAGATGCCTTCGCGAGAGATGCCTTCGAGACAGGCCTCGGACGAGAGTGTCTTCATGAGGCCGTGTGACAGCAAGCTCAATCGTCAGAACTCTGCCGAAGGCCCCCCAGCCAACTATGCGAGTGAGACAGTCCACACGCCTGTCAGCATGGCCAGCGAAGACTTCCGTCGATCGGGCGACTATTCAACCAACCCAGCACCCTCTTACACGTACACTACATTCGACCTACCCCGAGGCAGGAAGCTTGATCGTCGTTCTATGGGTATCGAGGATTTCCTCCAGAAGGAAATCACCTGGGATCAGTCCGGCGGAAAGCAGAGGCCACCTTCACCCGAGTCACCGCCTCGCTCGTTTGACCAGAAACGATCGCCGCAGCCTTCTTCGCTTACTTCAAGCAACAGCACCATCCGCGCTGCTACTGTGGGCAACGCGGAAATCACTGCTCAGGAGCATTGCGACATGGGCATTGAGCTGCACGAGAAGGGCGAGCTTCTGAAGTCCACGTATCATCTACGTCTGGCAGCCCGTGGAGGGCTTCCTGAAGCTATGCTTTGGTACGGTCTTGCCTGCCGCCACGGCTGGGGGATGCGGGAGAACAAGGCGGAGGCATTGCAGTGGTTGCGTCGCGCTGTCGACTCTGGTCACCTCGAAATTGCAGATGATGAGGTCCAGTCCAAGCAGGGCCAGTCGCCCGATGTCCTGAAGAAAAAGCAACACAGGGCGCAGTATGCTGTAGCAATCTACGAGCTCGGCAAGTGCTACATGAACGGCTGGGGTACAGCTCAGGACAAGACGCTTGCTCTTCGCTGCTACGAGATTGCCGGCAACTGGAGCGACCCTGACGCGCTGGTTGAGGCAGGCTACTGCTATGCCAAGGGCGTAGGCTGCAAGAAAGACATGAAGAAAGCTGCAAAGTTCTATCGTGCCGCCGAAGCCAAAGGGGTCAGCATGGTGGGCAACAGCTGGTAAGCCTCACGATCTGCGCATGATACTCATGAACATCACTGACACAGCAACAGGATCTACAAAGACAAATACAATGACGACAGCACGAGCGCCTCTGACTCTCGCTCCGTCCGTTCAGGACGATCAACAAAGGACGTTCCTGAGAAAAAGACTCGCGACAAAAGCCGCACGCGTACCATCTTTGGCCGCAAGAAGAGCCACACGGCTTCCTCGACTTGAGCTTCGCTCAAACTTGTATATGAGACCCACGATTTGGCTTTTACATATCTGGCAACGGCGTCCTCGGATCAGCGGCTGCCTTTTCGTTTTGCATATACCTTCAGGAAGGCTGACTGGCCAACAGAGCCTCTCTGTGTCTTTCGCCTTTCTTATGCTCGTTTGCTTGTAACACTTGCTTAACTTTCGTTTGTGCTTGTTTCTTTTGATACCTGCCCGGTGCACGGCACCTCTTCACTTCTTGGGCCAAAATTTGTTTTCACTTCTTGACACATCGACACCATTTTCCTTTCGCTTCTGGCTGTAACTCTTGCTATCTTTCCTTTGTCACAAGCGTTTGCACATAGCGGCATGTTCCGTTTATTTTTATTGTTACTTTTTTTTTTGAAGCGTTGACGACGGGCTGGTTTTCCTTTCAACTATAATTTAATCCCAGCATCGATTTGTTGGCGGAAGCGCGCGGACTGCACAAGGCGTCGGCAGCTGTTGTAATCCTGCTGTACAAGGCAGGTTTTGGAGGACGTTCGTTGGATCACCGTGATGCGCCGATAATCGCGGTGGTTTTGTGTACTGAATATGGCGAAAGCCAATGTCAAATGATACTCGGATGCCTCCAACCGCTTCTACCTTTCGTCGAATCGTAACTTGCTTGGCTAATAATCAGCACACCTCATACTCTCTCGCACTAATCGATCGCGTCATATGCATGTGCACTTCGCCACACTGGGTCACTTCAATAGGCCATCAGCATCCTAATATACATTATCTGGCTAAGATCTATCCTCCTGTGCCCCGCTGGTTCCACGGCCTATCGACACCCTCAAGCTTATTATCCTTTCTCGGACTCTGCCCCCTTCTACCTGGTATCTGCATCCATCGTTGCAACGGGCTCCACTGAGATCAATCTCATTACCAAAATTTATCAACGGCGGCCAGCCTCTATGGTCTGGCCTGCAGGATCTGTCCCCTTCTCCATGCTGATGCGAGCCCACAATTGATCCAGAGCGATGCAATGTAGGAGATTCAGTTTTACCTAGTCCGCATACGCAGAAGGACAGGAAAACGTCGGCACTATTTGAGAGGGAAGAAGAGCAAAGAAGTATGATGAGAGGTGAGGGCGGTCGTTCTCTATCTGTCCGTTCATGCAGAGTTGGTCAGCGCATTGTGACTTCAGACTGCTGGAGGTAGGTAGTGCAGCTGCATGCTAAGGATGACTGAAGAGCAGGAATGGCTTTTTGAAGAAAGCTCAGATAGTGTTGGAGAAAGTGACTGGGTTTGTTAACAGAGGTGGTCGGTTGAGCAATTGGCATAGACTGTGCTTTCCCTCTGTTGTTCCATTCCTGATGTTATTATATGTTGGGAAGGCATGAGTCCAGCACAGGTTAATGGGGAGAACAGCTTTGAGGAAGCTACAACGAGTGATTCGGTAAGCGCAAGGCTTCCCTGGAACAAACAAAAGAGAGGACTGGATAGGCTTATGCTAGGCAACCCAATCAACGCGCTCTGCATTTGCTCCTTCACTCTACCATCTCGGTTCTCTTCGGGTGGTCATACCACTGCAGGAGACTTTGTTCAATATTGCAGCATACTTGAATACTATTCCTAATTTGAGCCTTAAAGTATACATGAAATACCTCCGTGTTGCAAGAGGAACAACCCTCCTTCTCTTCCTAAATAGTTTAGCACTCCTGTAGGACGTAAATATAACCACGGTCACAATAAATGTCATTACTTGCTGCTTACATACTCCAAAAGACGCACTTCACATCCATACTGGTACCTGTTACACACATCATCAGACTTCACCATCTTCGCATAGCGGATGGCGGCGGATCTCACTACTCAAAACCACCTCCCTTTAGCCAACAGTGTTAAGATGGCATGACTTTTCTAATAGTCTGGAGTGGCTGTAAAGTGTATTGATTGGGTCAATTTCCATATGCCCATTGAGGCTTCCCTTTTGTGTTGTCTCTGAGAGGCCTTGCACTTGCAGAGTCGGTAGGTATGATCTACTCCCACTAAACTGGACTGCAGCCATGTTTCTCCACAAACAGAATATCTGTCGGGCATCCTCTAATATCATCCACTGAACGAAACGCAACACATTCAAACTGCTTTGATCCTTGCATCCCTGTAAAAAGCGTGGTATACTCCAGGATTGAACTTCGATTCTACAGCTTTTAGAAACACCACCTGGAACTCGCCATTCCTGCAGATTGGAGATGCATGTTGGCCACAACTTTGATGAAGTTAGGTGCATGAAGGGTCTGCCTCCCACCTGCTTTGATCAATAAACCCGGCGAGGAGACAACAGCTATTGTGGTACTTTATATGTTCACCCCACATGGTGCGGCTATTTTCTACACCTATCGTCCATGCCCCAGGGGATGAGCATGTGCAGATACTCCTTGTATGGAAACTTTGTCTGCCCAGGAATATTGCCAACTCTCTTACCAACTTTTATTTGGCCTATTATCATTCTGCATTCATGGGGCAATATTCACACCTCGCGCCTAAATGAATAGAGCTATACAAATAGGGCAATGTTATTCGGCCGTCCGTGTTTGCTATTCGGCCGTCCGCGTTTGAAAAGGGTAAAGCGTGATCAGATACTTAGTTGTTCCGCCCCGGAGAACATTGAAACTCTCACTCGATCTCAGCACTTACAATTCTACTCTGTAGCCAGAAATGATTCTTGTTTGAAATTTGCTAC